>CAUYPK010007183.1:0-89329 GCA_963574355.1 Loris lydekkerianus | reverse complement strand
CAGAAAAAGCTTTTGATAATATCCAGCATCCCTTCATGATCAGAACACTCAAGAAAATTGGTATAGAAGGGACATTTCTTAAACTGATAGAGGCCATCTACAGCAAACCCACAGCCAATATCATATTGAATGGAGTTAAATTCGAATCATTTCCACTCAGATGAGGAACCAGACAAGGCTGCCCATTGACTCCATTGCTTTTTAACATTGCAATGGAAGTTTTAGCCACCGTAATTAAGGAAGAAAAGACAATCAAGGGTATCCACATAGGATCAGAAGAGATCAAACTATTGCTCTTCGCAGATGATATGATTTTGTATCTGGAAAACACTAGGGAATCTACTACAAAACTCCTAGAAGTCATCAAGGAATACAGCTGCGTCTCAGGATACAAAATCAACATTCACAAATCGGTAGCCTTTATATGTACCAACAATAGTCAAGTTGAAAAAACAGTTAAGGACTCTATTTCATTTACAGTAGTGCAAAAGAAGATGAAATATTTGTTAATTTACCTAACAAAAGAGGTGAAAAATCTCTATGAAGAGAAGTATGAAACTCTAAGAAAAGGAATAGCTGAAAATGTTAACAAATGGAAAAACATACCATACTCATGGCTGGGAAGAATCAACATTGTTAAAATGTCCATACTACCCAAAGAAATATATAATTTTAACGCAATTCCTATCAAAGCTCCACTGTAATACTTTAAAGACCTTGAAAAAATAATACTTCATTTTATATGGAATCAGAAAAAACCTCTAATAGCCGAGACATCACTCAGAAATAAAAACAAAACAGGAGTAATCATGCTACCAGACCCCAGACTTCACTACAAATCTATTGTGATCAAAATAGCATGGTACTGGCACAAAAACAGAGAAGTATATGTCTGGAACAGAATAGAGAACCAAGAGATTAATCCAGCTACATACCATTATTTGATCTTTGACAAGCCAATTAAAAACATGCAGTGGGGAAAAGATTCCCTATTTAACAAATGGTGCTGGGTGAACTGGCTGGCAACCTGCAGAAGACTGAAATTGGACCCATACCTTTCACCATTAATTAAGATAGACTCTCATTGGATTAAAGATTTAAACTTAAGACATGAAACTATAAAAATACTAGGGGAGAGTGCAGTGAAAACCCTTGAAGAAATCGGTCTGGGCCAGCATTTTATGAGAAGGACCCCCCAGGTAATTGAAGCAGCTTCAAAAATACACTACTGGGACTTGATCAAACTAAAAAGCTTCTGCACAGCCAAGAACGTAGTAAGTAAATCAAGCAAACAGCCCTCAGAATGAGAGAAGATAATGGCAGGTTACATCTCTGACAAAGGTTTAATAACCAGAATCCACAGAGAACTCAATCGCATTATCAAGAAAAAAAACAAGGGATCCCATCGCAGGCTAGGCTAGAGATTTGAAGAGAAACTTCTCTGAAGAAGACAGGTACATGGCCTTCAGACATATGAAAAAATGCTCATCATCTTTAATCATCAGACAAATGCAAATCAAAACTACTTTGAGATATCATTTAACTCCAGTGAGACTAGCCTATATCACAAATCTCAAGACCAGAAATGTTGGCGTGGATGTGGAGAAAAGGGAACGCTTCTGCACTTCTAGTGGGAATGCAAATTAATACATTCCTTTTGGAAAGATATATGGAGAACACTTAGAGATCTGAAAATAGATCTGCCATTCGATCCGGCAATTCCTCTGCTAGGCATATACCCAGAAGACCAAAAATCACATTACAACAAAGATATTTGTACCAGAATGTTTATCGCAGCCCTATTCATAATTTCTAAGTCATGGAAAAAGCCCAAGTGCCCATCGATCCACGAATGGATTCATAAATTGTGGTATATGTACACCATGGAATATTATGCAGCTTTAAAGAAAGATGGAGACTTTACCTCTTTCATGTTTACATGGATGGAGCTGGAACATAATCTTCTTAGTAAAGTATCTCAAGAAGGGAAGAAAAGTATCCAATGTACTCAATTCTACTATGAAACTAATTTATGGCTTTCATAGGAAAGCTATAACCCACTTATAACCTAAGAATATGGGGAAGGGGGAGAGAAAAGGGAGGGAGGGGGGAGGTTGGGCAGAAGGAGGGCGATTGGTGGGATTACACCTGCGGTGCATCTTACAAGGGTACATGTGAAACATAGTGAATGCAGAACATGATTGTCTTAACACAATAACTAAGAAAATGCCAGAAATGCTATGTTAACCAGTGTGATGAAAATGTGTCTAACTGTTTATAAAACCAGTGTATGGTGCCCCATGATTGCATTAGTGTACACAGCTATGATCTAATACTAATAAAAAGAATTATTATTTACTAATAATTTAACCTAGAATAAACTCCACCTTCACTAAATATATTTCTCTTCTGGTTAATATTATTCAACTTTGTTCACTGTCATTCCTGCTCATAATACGATAACAATATCCAACCAAATGTGGTAAAGTTCATATTTGTTCATATGTAGGATTTAGACCAATCTCTGAAACACACCAGTATCACACATGTGTTTGATACAAGTATTTTTACTCTTCCTTTACACCACCATACTGTTTCATATTTTTATTCCTTTGCTCATAAATTCCTTCCCCTTGGCACATCTTTCGTATATATTTTGCCTGGCACCCATCATAACATAACCAGTTCATCACTCTTTCAGAAAGCTTTCGCTGAATCCCAAGCTGAGCTAAGTACATGTAGTTCCTTTTTATATAAATCTGATATATGCATCTATCAGTGTGTAGTTTCTAGATTTGTTTTACTTAAAACAGAAGCCCCTCGAAGAAAAGGATTGAGTCTTATGAATTCCTTTCTTCCCAATGTCCATCATTGCCCATGGAACATAATAAATACAGTGTTTGGACTAAACCAAGGGAATTCATTAAAATAATTTTTAAAAGCACTTTCAGCTCTGATAGTTTATTCTGCCTGTTGGGTAAATGATCACAGAAGGACCCATTATTCTTAATTTAAGATGTATGAAATGTCAGGCTTCTGGCTCAAGCTCTATTCACAGTATAGTCAACAGAATTTTCTCTTGATTTATGGAATCTGCTTAGCCCATGTGAACATAATTTATCACTACAAGCCCAGAGAGCCCCAGCCCTCCATCATGCTTGGGCATTATGCCACTGAGAACATCCAGAGAGTATTAAAGAATCCAGTAACTAGGGTTTCTGCCACCTGTATAGTAGCCTGAGGATGGAACATAGAAATTCTATTCCTAGATCATATTGTATAAAAAAACAGGCATTTCTGTATTTCCTGGAAGGGGTGTGGTAGAAGGCATTGGGAAGACACATTCTGGATTTATCAAGACATTGATCACCAACTACCACAACACAGTGCAATCTCAAAAGCTTGACATTTTGAAGGTTTACGCCTCATGTACCTACTTGCTTCTGGCAACTTTCTTCTGCCTTATAACTGCAGAACTAGAGCATATGGCCTTCAAGATCCTTGCAGCAAGGGAAAAGGCAACACCAGCTTTCAAGTACCCTATCTCAGAAGCGATGAATGTCACCTGCTCCCCCAGAATGAGTTACATGACCCCAATTTAGCTGTGGGTGAACCTGAGAAATATGAAAGTGATAACTGATAGATGTAGGTTGCTCTCGGTCTCTGCCATATTTTACCAGATATTTAGGCTTATCAAATTCATTCTAAAAGCTCATCCAGAATAAATTTTGTGTCTGGGGAAGATATTTCCTTCCCAGTATTCTAGGTTCTAGAACCCAGAGTCTTGGAATTTAACTTTCCCTGAGCTACACAGCAGCTTCTAGTTTCAAGTACATATTCACGCTATTGCAGTATGTTAATTATTTCAGGCAGACAGAGCATAACCAGAAGGATATTTCTGTAAGGAAACAGATTTACACAGAGCTTGTGGTGGACCAACTTTATCCTATTGGCTGGTTTCCAGTCTATTGCCTGGATCTATTCTTCTAATAAGCTTCTAATGACTGTTTCCACCTGATAGCTGGGTGTGAGTAACTGTGCCCACTGCCTTAATTTCCTAGAAGACAAATCAATTAAGCCCCAAGCCTTCCTGACCTTGCCTTGTTTTCTGTCTTCTCCTGACAACCAGTATTTCATTAGCACACTTGGAAAGGGCTCACCTCAATTTGTTTCTCCAGATGTTTCAGTCATCCTATGTCATGATAAGATAAATTCTGCCTTTAAACAAACCAACAGTTTAATGTTAAATGATGGAAAGCCTTGTTTTGTATATCACTGATTCCTCCCAGGGGACTTTGACTGCCAAGCACCCCGGGTTCATTTAGATTCGTGGTCCTTAGTGACTGCAGGAAGTCTTATTTCTTCTTTGATACCTCAAGTTTAAGGTGAAGGTACATAAATTCATAGGGACAGAGGGTACTTGTGCGCCAGGTGGAGGGCTGCACAACGTCCCACCTTGCTGAGGCCTTGAAGTGATCCACACCCTGTAAATGTAATGAACTGTGCTAACGTTGAAAAGTAGAAATCTCCTTTCGTACACATCTTCCAAGGGCAGATTCCAAGTCTGTTTGATTCACCACTGTGCTTACTCAGCAGCTGGCAAAGTACCTGCCACAGAGATGGGACTCAATCGTGAATGTGCCCATGCAGGAACAAAAGCCCCGATGACAAGAAAAAAGATTATCATGTTGCTTGTGTCTTTTCCACCTTCTCAGAGAATGACAATTCAGAATATTCACTAACAAATTGGGATGGGGAAGTCAATACTCCCAAACAAAACCAGAAACACCTTCATGTGTCTGCCGGGGGTGACTACAGGGCATCTGGTGCTTGTGTCTCCACTTCTCTTTTCTTGTTGGCTCAGAGGATGCACAATCCTATCAATGGCATTATTTCGAAGGAGAATACCTTTGAGAGTCTGATTGTCTGGATTTATATTTTTATTTTGTTGCTTCCTAGCTTGTTGTGCAACCTTAGATAAATGACTTATTCTGTCTGCATCTTCAATTACTCCCAAGCAGAATGGAGATCATAATAACGTTTACGTTTCACAGGGGGATGGGAAGGTCTAGTTACCCCTGCTGACTGCTCCCTTTGGCTGAATCCTTGGCAGGCCATGCCTGGCAGCCCTGTCTTACAACACTCTCCTTCTTCCCAGTCCTTTTCTTCCCCGGGTTCCAGAAACTTCTTTGTCCCTTTGGTACTAGGGATGATAATACTGTTCTTTCCTGTTATCATTCTTGGGATATTGTAGTTCAGGTCTTTCTACAATTGACCTTCCCATTTTAATACAGTTGCCGCTCATGATTCATAGATTCTATATTTGTGAATTTCCCTACTTACTAACATTCATTTGTAACCCCAAATCAATATCTTCAAGTAAAGCCTTCCCCTTTCTTGTTTCAGCTCTCATACTAGAAACAGATATCCTTTTTTTAGTCTCTTCAATGCCACATTTCTTTTTTTTTTTTTTTCATTTCTGTGCCTCTGTTGATGATTTTGCTGTCCACAATGACCCCTGAGCACAGTGCTCAAGTGCTATTAGTGTTCTTATGCCCAAGACGGTTGTGATGTACAGAGAAAATATGCTTGTTAGATACGCTTCATAAAGGCATGAGTTATGGAGCTGTTAGCCTTGAGTTCAATGTTAATGAATCTGCAGTACATATTATGTAACATATAATGTTCTTATATAAATGTTTATGTCTTTAGCAGGAATGCGTGGAAAACAGGCTTATGTATTGATTTTTGAAAATGCTATGACCAGAGTCTCCCAGGACCCTAACCCTGCAATTCCCCTTAGGAGTAAAGGCTCCACGTTTGTTGTCCATTGTTTAAGGTGACTTTATTGAACACACAATCCAAAACAACAAGAATACACTAGAATTTATTATATTACACCAATTTTCCTGTGTTCAGTAAAAGACCCCTGGACGCTAGACTCTCAGTCTGTCTTTTATACCTGGAACTTGGGAAAATATGACACACACTCCCTACCTTCCCAGGGCCTCTGAGCTACTATAATGTCCGCATTGAAGGGATTAAAGCTCTGCCTTCGTGCCTGGGTAGGAGAGGTGGCTGGAGTCATATCTTTTCTAGAGTGATTTACCCTCTGCTGCCCAGGACCAGAGCAAGGTCATAAAGCAGGTCAGACCTCTCCTGTACAGACCAAAAGATCCAGAGGAAAAGGAACCATGACCGTTTCATTCATTGCTCTAGTCCTATGCAGGCAAAATCCTTCCAGCCGCAGGCAGCTGGCAGAGCTACCTGGGGCTCATTCAAACAAGAGAGAACTGCATTCTGTTGCCTAAGGAGAAGACTTGAGGCCAGAGAGACATTAAGGTTGGTGGATTCAGCTCCTTATAACAGCAATGCCCTTTAAGGATCAGAGTGGTTTTCTTCTCTCTGTTCTACACGCACATGCATGTTTATCACTGTAGTCTCATCCCCAGAATGTTTGCAGCATGGCTCAAAATGGCAATCTGAGGTGCTTTGATCACAGAAAGATAGAGAAAGAGTATTTCTTTTAAGTCTCCTAATCATTCTCTGCGTCTTCAGGCTGAGGGGAATAAGTAGTACCTGAACAAAATCAGATAATATTAAAAATGAAAAAAGACTTATTACAGTGGCTTCCAAATGTTGCAACACATTGGAATTGCCTTTGAAAATGATGATGCCTGGCTTCAACTACCTCAAAGTTCTGGTGGTAATGGTTCAGAGTATGACCTTAGCTTTGGGATGTAAACATTTTCTCTAGGTTATTTCAGTGTGCAGGAAATTTTGGGAATTGCTATGTTTATAGATTGTTGGCTGAGGGTCTGAATCATTGCCTATCTTACTTTTGAACATCTTTTTTGTCCCATCTTCATCCCTCCTTCCCTGCCTCCCACTCTGTAGTCCAATCTTGAGGGCACCACATGTAACGGCTTCAATTTAATATCACTTAAGTTTTATTTGTAGAGAGCTCAGTGCCCTCATCAAGCAGAAGAAAACATATTTCTAGTGAAGCAGAGAAGATGAGAAACTGTCTCAACCCTGGTCCTTCCTTGGAGCACCCCCAGAGCAGCCACATACTCTAATTTCATTGACCAGTGTCTACAGCTGTTTTCATCAACCTTCATTAAATGCATGAATATTTCTATAAAAAAAAGAAAGTCTTAGCGGCCCTACGGCTTGTCAAAAGTACTTAAACTTTATACCCATAAAATTTTTTTTATGTTTATCACTTTTGCAGAAGTACACAACTAAGACATATTTTTATATTAAATGCAAAAACAAAAGTACATGGTAATTTCAGTTGTATTTAAAGCTATTAAGGTGATGATGATGTTGTTTTTCCTGAAACCTGTTCACTGCTTGCAATATGATTATGAGAATGGTCATTATGCTGCTTGTTTGCACTTTGAGGTCAGCTTGTTTAGTGTACTGTGCATGCCTCAGTGACTCAAATTCTCCACTTTCTTTCTCTAATTGAACACATTGAAGTAAGTAGCTATATTATGTCTCATGAGGTCACTAGGATTATTATCTGTAACAAAGATATCATTGATGTTTCACAGTAAACTTTGTCACTTTTATTAGTATGAAGCATATTTTAAAAAAGTCTTAAAATGCTCTTTAACAGTTGTAAAAACAAACTCAATGCACTGTACTAAAATTGTGGGCTGGAGTCAGTTGTACAATGGTCATCTGGATGGAATACAAGATATACCAGGTTTTGGTGTGTCAAAATGAAAACTCCCAAAGAAAGCAATTTTTGTAGGTCCTCTTTAAACTGCAGTTTGAAATGCACTGCCTTAGAAACATTTCTCCACAGTTAGAGCACCTTCCTCCTGGTGCCCCAAGAGAAGCCAGGACCCCTCTGAATTCTTTTTTTTTTTTTTTTTTTCTTTTTTTAATTAAACCATAGCTGTGTACATTAATGCAATCATGGGGTACAATGTGCTAGTTTTATATACAATTTGAAATATTTTCATCGAACTGGTTAACGTAGCCTTCACGGCATTTTCTTAGTTATTGTGTTCAGACATTTATATTCTGCATTTAGCAAGTTTCACCTGTACCCTTCTTGCTGTGCTTTGCCTATTTAACCTTAGCACTCAACGTTCCAATAAAGACAGAACCCAATTTTTCTTGCCCAATGGTTGAGACTGTGTGCTCTGCCCTGGTATCCCCATGTCTAATCAGCTATGTGCTAATGGAGTGACCTTTCTCCAGGGACACAACTTGTGTTAGTTACTTCAGATGGTGCTCGGAAGGGAGCCTGCCCCGCAGCGCTGGGGGGAGATTAAGTAAGATAACTTAAGCAAAGCACTTACCACAGTGTCTGGCATTTACTATTTGTTCAACACATGTCAGCAATTGTGAAGTGTCACGTTGATCTCTCCCTGGTTTTCAGCATCATCACTCTATGATTTTTCTAATTGTAGCATAGCAAATTCTCACTAATTCCATGGCTTCAACAACACTTACTTATTATAACGCAGTGGGGTCCATCAGAAGTCTAAGCAAGCTCTCCTAGTTCTGTGCTCAGGGACGTATAACACCAAAATCAAGGTCATAGTCATTTGGGCTTTGTTCTGGAGGCTCCAGGAAGCAGTAGTCTTTCAATCACATTCAGTTCCTTGGCCAAAATCATGTCTTTGAAAATATAGGACTAAGATCACTGCTAATTTCTTGGGCATCTGCCTGGGACTACTGTCATGTCCCAAAGGCTGCTAACATTTCTTAGCCTGTCTCTGTCTTAAAACCAAAAAAGTGCTGGAAGTCACTAACTTCCTCTTCTGCCTTCAGCCAGAGAAAACTCTCTGCCTTTAAAGGGCTCATGCAATTAGATAATAGTACCCAGATAATCTCTCCTTTGCTACATAAAGGGCAGATTCCACCCACACTACAAGGGGAGGGGTGAGCACCTTTGGGCCCCCTGAGAACTCCGTCTTCCACAATCATCACAAACATCAACACAGTAATAGTTAATTCTTGCATCCGTGTTCCATTGCTGCATAATAAGTTACCACAGCATAAAGTCTGTGGTACAAACTGTTATACACAGTTAACTTGTATTGAAAATATGTAATTCTCTAAAATGCCAGGAGATAGGTATCATTATTCCATTTTATAGTTAAAAAAAAGAAGCAGAGGGAAATTAACAACATACCCCAAATTACCAAGTTTGCAGCCTTGCATGTAATAAGCATTCCACAAATACTCGTTGAATTAATATTGCAATATGCTCATACTTTAATTTGCCTGACTATAGCAATAATTTTCAGAGCACAACAGGACAATTAGGAAACCCTACTTTGAAATGTTGCATATGCAAAGTTTGTTGCCCCTGACAACTTTTCTTCTTACAGGAAATATTTTCATTAACTATGGAGCTAACTGTGAGCCATGTATGTGACTATGGATTGTGAAGTGTAACTTGGAGAAATCCTTGATCATGGAATCATGAAGTTCTTTTGGTTCTCATTCTGAAATTCATTCCAGCACACATTCCCACCTTAAATTGGCCTCCAGAAGGAATAAGCGTCCCTTAATTGCGTGGATACAGCTTTCCTAACACAAAGTAGTACCACCAGCAGTGGAAATCACTCCTTAATAAAGCAAAATAATCTCACCTATGAGTCCCTGCATTAATAAAACAACAGAGAAAAAAAATTAAAATAAGAAAATTGCAGAAATGCACATAACTACTTAATATGATCACAACTGTCTGGTTTAACACACTGGAAGGTTTTTGGATACAGATTCAGTCTGCAGTAAATGCTAAATATTTATGTGACAATATCCTTACCAAAGGCTAACGCTCTACTAGTCAATGATGATTAAAATTTCATCACTAAACTTTTTATAACACCTCTCTTTCCCACGTGTCTTAAAAATTAGGCAGAATATGCTTCCTTTCTTCCCATTTCAGAGGAAGGAAAAAAGAGTGGTTTGTTCAAAGCTATTTCCTTTATTACTAACAAAAGCTTTGCACTATTTATTGGTCATATTGGTTCCTACGAACAAATCTCCTTCACGAAGTATTCACGCTTACAGTTCAATTATTTATGATTTTTGAACTTGGGTGATATATTTTTATTTGTTTTTAATTTCTATCTACCTCATTCTATCTTTCAAATGGTGCCATACTTTGTGATGAATGGTTTGGTGTTAAATTACATAGAGTTGCCATATTGCCACTAAACTCCTGCATTTGATGGGGTTATTAAAATAGTAGCAATATAAATTACCATAGCAATGAAAACATAAATTCATAACCCATTTCACCTTCTATGTTAAAAAGTCTCATATAGCTCTGGTAAATTCAGATAAAATGCTACTCAAACCTTGAGTCATTGACTCGGTCAGGAACCAAGGATATGTCAACTTTAAATTGTACTGAATCTTTATAATAGCTCACAGAAAATAGCATAAGCCTCTTCGTAACTTTATTTGGAAATAATTTTAGACACATACAGAGCTTAAAAATTATTACAGAGCATTCTCAAGTATTCTTGATCCAATTTCCCCATAACCACAATTATTAAAATCAAGAAATTAACATTGATACAATACTATTAACTAATCAGCAAACCTTAATAAAATTTCACCAGCATTTTTTTTTTTTTTCTTCCCTGAACTATCCCTTTTTCTGCTTCAGGATCCATACTGCACTACGTTGTCATTTCTCTTTAACTTCATTCGATCTGTGATAGTTCAGAATTACTTTGTCTCTTATGACCTTGACACTTTTGAAGAGTACGGGTCAGTGATTGTAAAGAATGTCCTTCTATTTCTACTTGCCCCATGTCCCATTTATTTTGGTACAAATGCCACAGATGAGATGCTGTGCATTTCTCAATGCATTTTATTAAGTGATATATGAAACTGATAGTTTTTTTTTTTAATTACTAAAGGTAAAATGTTTTGGTTAATGTACTATCTGCCAAGTTTCTTCAGTTGAAAATTACTATACTATCTTTGTAATTAATATGTGTCTTACATGGAGAAATTTTGAATCTGTGAAAATGCTAGGTTTCTCTTCATATTTATGGCTTCAAAGTAAAACACTGACTTTACCAATGGGTATTTTCTAACAACAATTATTAGTTTAGCATTGATCTCAAGATGATTTGCTTTTCCGTGCATTTTAATGGGTATTAAGAAAAGTCATTCCTTTCCTACAATTGATTGATTGATCAATTGATTGATATTATATGGGTTCATATAACTTTATTCTATGAGTTATTCTATATGACCATAGTTTGTTGTTCACATTTTTTTAGGTTTGGTCATTTTTATATACTCCAATTTGATGCCTATAAAATGTTAACATATCTTCATCACATTTGAATTCTCCTTTATTTAGAGCACAACAAGATTCTGGTCACATCCAGTAATTCCTCTGTCTCAGGCCTAAAATAAGCAATTTTCCCCCCAAGGAACTCTGATTTCTTTTATTGGAAAATGACGTCAGAAAATGGCATTAGTAACAGCACCTGTGGCTTAGTGAGTAGAGCACTGTCCTCATATACTGAGGGTGGTGGGCTCAAACCTGGCCCTGGCCAAACTGCAACAGCAACTACAAAAATAGCCAGGCATTGTGGCAGGTGCCTGCAGTCCCAGGTACTCAGGAAACTGAGGCAAGAAAATTCCCTAATCCCAAGAGCTAGAGGTTGCTGTGAGCTGTGATGCCATGACAGACAAAGTGAGAGTCTGTCTCAAAAAAAAAAAAAAAAAATGACATGAGTAACCAATGGTATCTCATTGTTACTGGGGTGTCACTAAACGGGTCCTTTTAGAGGGCTGAGCTAGGAAATATAAGTGTATATCTTAATCCATGTTACACATACATCTATGTTTGTTTATGTATCTATTAATATGCACATGAGTGTGACTTGTGTGTGTATGTGTGCAAGTTAATACAGTTTTCCCTCAGTATACACAGAAGGATTGGTTCCAGGACTCTTCCAGGGCTGTCTGTCCTGTGAAACCTGTGATTTCAGAAGGCCTCCTCCACATATAAGGGTTTCACATCCCATGAATGTTGTATCTTTGAACTGCCTTTGGTTGAAAAAAATCCTCATATTAGTGGGCCTGTATAGCTCTAACTCCTCTTGTGCAAAAGTGAACTGTCTTAATACCTCTAGTTCTGATCCACCACCACTGGGTTCACTCACACCTGCAGAAGGCAGATAAGCCCTTCTGGATCCTTCTACACTACAAACAGTACTGTTGGGCTGCCAAATCCATCGTATTTCCTGTTTCCTAAAACCGTTGTCACCCACCACTGAAGTCCAGCGTTTCTCACACTCCGATGAGACATTTCCAAAGATACCAACCCTTTGGTGCCCAACTTGGATGTCTGGTCACCCTAGAACAGAATTATAAAAGCACCATAGAAGACATTTGCAAGCACAGAGCCAGAATTGGTAAACTTCCTCTCTAGATAATACCCTTCTTGGTCCACTTTCTGCCTCTGCGTCTTCTTTCTGAGACTCCTCACTGCAAAGTCATTACTTTCTCTCATTGATAATTCCATCCATCACCCTGCAGATATTGGCCCTTTCCCCATCACTTTATTTTGAACTTCTCTCCTATTTTTCCACCTCCCTACCAGCGTTTTCTTTTCCTCTGTGTTGCTTCAAACACCTAAATTCTTTACAAAGTGAACAAAGGAAAAATAAAAGAATCCTGCATGTCCCTAGTTTTAAATATCCACCTTTCCAAATTTCTCTCCTTTGTGAATTTTCTTAATCAGAACTCCAACAACTCCCTGACAGATCATTCTGAGACTTCTACCCTTGAGGCTCTGACTGCACGGAGGTTTTTATTCCAGAAAGGGTCTTGCATGCATCACAGCCCCTGTAGTCCCAGCTTAAGGCAGCCCAGTGGGTGGAGAGCAAAGCTCACTATTGCCACCTCCCCACTGACAATGGTGCCCTCAATTTGATCTAAGACACCGAAATGAAGGACCAGCTGTGCCTTCCTCTCAGAGATCAATCTAAGCCTCTTCAGAAAAGCATGGGGGTGCAACTTGGAAAGATAGAAATGTTAACAGAAAGTCAAAATCTCACACTCTAGTAGCTCCAAATTGCCTTTGTTTCTATTGCTCCAAATGGGAAAATGAGTCTGGTTTCACTGAGGTGGAAGACTGCTAAAACACGTCATTAATTTCAACGTATAAAGAATGTTGTGTGTTTGTTTGACTTTGTTCCCCAAGGGAAGCCATGACACTAGAGGGGGCCGCACCGCAGGGAAGACAGAGCTGCTGTGTTTATGTTTCATGCAGTTGTCCCTCAGGTCATTCTCCTACATGGAGCCAAGTGGGGGTGGATTTCATAAAAACTGCAGGGAATTACAGACACTGGTTCATTGAGCTTCTCTGAGAATACAAATGGTATGGACATCTCCTAAAGACGGAAGGCTGAACCAGTCTGGTTATTGACCATTAATTTTACAAGGGCTCTACTGGGAAGAAGATTTGAAAACAAATCAAACACAAATAGCATTGCTGAGCATGCCCCACCCCCACCTCTCCTCTCTTTCTCTTTTAAGCTTGGTAGATCAAAGAGGAAGACTTTTTAAACCATGAGTAAAGGCTGAAAATGAACTAAATTGCTTACGTATCACATATACTTAAGGTAGATAAATGTCAATACTGAGAAATGCTGACCCAGGAAGGGCAGAGAGGTGCTTCTGTAATTGGCCTTCCTGTGTTCCCATTGCACTGAGAGCAGCCCTGAGTGACCACATAGCAGAGGATGAGATTGTCAGGCATTGAGTGCTGGCTGGTGCACGTGGATCTGCAGAGCAAGACAAGTGTGAATGGCTCAGAAGGAAGTGTGGGAATGCTCTGAAGTTAGCACAACACTAACTGGCCACAAGGAGGATGTCCAGGGGATGAGGATGATAGAGTGAGATTTGCACACTGCAGCTGGTTGGAGTGGCCTTTAAGGAAAGTCATCTCTCTGTGAGGCTGGACATCTGGACCCCATGAGAAGCCTGCATCCATTTCCATTACACAATTGCCAGTGGAATAACCCCATCCACAACACTCCCAGTCGTCACTGCTCTGCAGCCACTCTGCTTCAAAGGTTGCAGGGAGCCAAAGGGGCTGTAGAGGCCAGATAAGAGTTATGGGGTAGATCCCTACCACCAAAAGAGGGAGCTTGAACACAAGGCTGCAGGAATTTCCTGAGACACTGGTGCTGTGTAAAATGAGTTTGAATAAGACAATTGCTGTATGCACAAACCTCCACCAACAAGGCCAATCGAATGCTGTGTGTGGCTGTCACAACAGAGATGACAAGGAGCCACTGTCTTGGAACCCTCATGTGTATGATCCACATCTCAACAGGTGCTTCATGGAAGATACCTGCACATTCTGGGCACTTAGAATTTCCCGGTCATGGAACTCCCTGAGCCTGGAAGGTGTGCCACATTGACCAGAAAGCTGTGTGCAGGGAGGAAAACACACACGTAGGTGCTATACCTATAGAAGTGACATTCTAGACACCTAAATGATATTAGAGCAAAAGACATCAGAGCAAGCTTCTCCAACAGGGCACTGTCCAGTATGCTTGGCACTGAGTATGTGTGGCTGCTGAACACATAAAAAGACATTTGTGCAACTGAAAACCCGAATTTTTAATTTTCATCAATTAAAAGTAAAATTTCAACAGTTGCAGTATAAGTTTTCCAGTGAATGAAACTTTATATTTTGATGGATGACTCTATCTGTATGTACAGATAGGCACCCATGTTATTATTTATCAGCACTAAAACTCATTCTTTCTGTTTGTGATTCCAGTTTTTCTGTGTATTTTGGAAAATTTAAAATTTCTGCTTTTAAAACTCCTGAAGACAGGAGTCTGCCAATTACAAAAGCACCGCTCTGCCCTTCCTGTTTCAGCATTTCTCAGTATTGACATTCATCCACCTTTTATAAACATAAAATTTATAATTTATTTTTAAATTATATAATTTATTTGTCTTATAATTTTTTATTATTTAATTATAAATTATTTTAAATGTTATAATTTACTTTACATTTTAAAATGATATGTAAGCAAAATACATACATACATGTATGGCTAACTTTATATGTTAATCAGACAGCATTGCTCCAACCAATCATGTCTCTGTGTTTTTGTTTTTAATTATTCATTAATTAACTTACAGCTAGTTTGTATTATGGACTGAATGTTTGTGTCTGTCCACAAAATTCATACCCTGAATCTGTAACAAACCAAGTTGACTGTATTCTCTGTATGAGATGGGGCCACTATGGAAGTAATTAAGTTTAAATGAGGTCATGAGGGTGGGACCCTGATCCAGAAGGATTTGTGTCCTTATAATGGAAGATACACCAGAATAACTAGAGACTTTGAGCTCCACAAGGGCAGGGACCACCTATGTCATGGACGCCTCTTTCTCCACAGTGAGATCCCATGACATGGCACATGAATGAGGGACCGTCATTTATCTTTTGTTGTGTAGCAAACCACTCTAGAACTTAATGCTTTAAGACAGTGTTTTTATTGTTGATGACAGAATGGGTCCAGGATCCAGGCAGGACTCAGCAGGGTCTGCTGTCTCCACTTCAGAGAGTGTCAGTTGGGACAGCCCAATGCTGGAGGATATGGGGTGCTCTTCCTTCTACTTCTGCAGACGTGGAGTGGCTGCTGGCTGGAGCACTTCCATTGTTCTACAGGGATCTTGTTTCTCATCATTCAAGAGTCCAGCCTGACCTGGCTTTCAAAAAGTAAAAGCAGAAACTACCCCTCCTCCTAAGTGTTAGTCTCACATGGAGCATTTTATTGGTTAAGTTAACCACAAAGCCAGCCCAGACTTACTAGACTTTTCCTTCTTGACTAAAGGAGCAACATGAGTATGCATGGTGGAAAGAATTGTTGGTAGCCACCTGTGGTAATGACCCTCCACAGTGGGGTTCCTCTAAGTACATGGCCACAGACTCCTTTCTCAGAAAGTTTATAGATTAAGTAGTGTCTGTTACTTAAATGGGGACAACACAGATAGAAAAGACCTTAGGAAAAGCTAACAGAGATTTTGAGAATAACAAATATTGAACTGGGAATCTAAGTCATTTTCTGGTGTGAACGGTATAATAGATTAATAATAAGTGCCCACCTCAATAGTAAGATTCAAAACACTTAGATATAATGCAACAAGAGTGTGTAAAACATTCTTCCTGCAGCACCCCAACAGTCACCTCTGGCCAATACAAAAGGTGCAGAAGACTGGTGTAGGGAAGGACTTTGGTGTGGGTTGCAATGTTCTCCCCTCCCCTTAGGGCAGGTCAAAGAGGGCTCAAGGGAGCCATTCTAAGAGATAGATTTGAGTCTTCTGACAACTGACAAACACAAGCATCATGAGCCCTCTGTATCCATGTGTTTCACATCCATGAACTCAACCAACTGTGGATCGAAAATATTCAGGAAAAAAATAAAAATAGGGTATAACAACTATTTACATAGCATTTACATTATCTCAGGCATCATATAATCCGTAAGTGATTTAAAGTAGATAGGAGGGTGCTAGCAGGTTACACGCAAATACTATACATTTTATACAAAAGGCTTGAGCACTTGCAGATTTTGATATCCACTGGGGATACTGGAACAAGCCCACCACGGATACCAAAGGAGATGGTAATATTTCCTAAAGCTTACCATGAAAGTCTGAAGGTAAAAAATTGAGTTTGGCAATGCTGGCTGGGCTCGAGAAAAATCCTGGGAATAATCTGCATTTTCACTGACAGTGGGATGAGATCCTGTGTTTTTGAAGAACACAGAGAGGAGCTACCAGACCTCCTGGGATTTGGGGGAGCTGGAAATGGCTAAAAAAGGCTTTTCCCATATCAAGGGAGTTGTAAGCAAAGGGCACTGGCAGGGGCTCTCCAGGAACTCACAGAAGCAGATGAGGAGGAGAGAAAAGGTCAGTTTGCTGCAGCTGGGAGATCCCCCACTGGGCAGCAATTATGCAGGTGGGGTGAGACATTTTCTCCCCATTTGTCTCCTTTCCTCTCTTCTCACTTAATTTTGTAGGGAGAGGACACAGGAAGGGATAAAGAGAAAGGAGGGTGACCCCCTCCCCTGTAAGCAGCACTTTTCTAGTCTAACACACACACACACAAAAAAAAAAAAAAAAAAAAAGAAGAAAAACTTTAAATGGGATAAAAAGACAGAATTTTGATACCTCACTGCATGAGATTTCAATCACTAGAATGAGACTTTTCATTTAACTAAAAGGAATTCACACAACCCTGGACCCTGGCTGAGATTTTATACAAGAACAGAACAGAAGTAATCCAAAATATCAGACCTTTTTTTTTCAATTAGGATTAATTTACTTACTGTGAAATTCACTCTTTTTAGTATGTAGTCCTGCAAAGTTTGACAAATGTAGACAGATGTAACCGCCATTGTTACAAAGACATGGAGATAGTTTCCATCACTCCAAATTGTGCCCTTCTGTAATCTACCCCACCTCTTAACCCCAGCTACTGACAATTGCTGATTAAATTCTTGTTCCTGACAGTATTTGGTCTTTTCACTATGGCTTATTTCACTTAGCATCATGTATTTAATTATCTATGAAGAAAATCTTAAGAAACCTACAAAAGTTAAAAATAAAAATCTACTAAAACTAGTTAGTTCAACAAGGTGGCAGAATATAAGATGAATATACAAAAGTCAGTGTGGAAGCAACATTCTTGATCAAAGGTTGGCAGACTATGGCCTGGGAATGCCTTCCTCTCTATAAACAGAGTTTTTATTGGAACACTGCCCTACCCATTGATGTACATATTTTTATGGCTTCTTTATTGCTATAAGAACAGAGTTGAATATTTGCAATAGAGACCATAAAATATTTACTATCTGGCCCTTTACAGTAAGTTTGCTAACCTTTTTCAGCTAATAAGCTATTAAGCATTAGAATTGACTGTGAAACAGAATGCTTATAATAGGTTTTTGTGAAGATTTAACACAATACACAGGAAATGTAATTATAATCTAGATGACATATGCAGTTAATACTAGAAAAAAAAAGTTGGGATCCCTGCAGCTCCCAAGGTACAGAAGGTAAAGAGATTTATGAGTTACAGATGCTTCATGAGGCCCCAGGCTCAAAGCTAGTGTGAGTTAAATACAAGTTAAATGGCAGTTAATGTGTTAATAAAATTCAATATATAGAATATATACAGAATATACAAAAATTAGATTTATTCATTAAATGATGCATTTAAAAAATCACATTCTACCATAAAACATTACTTGTAGTACCACCAGATTCAGAAAACTAATTTGGATGGCCAGCCCATAGCTCAGTGGATAGGGCACCAGCCATATGTGCCAAGGCTGGCAGGTTTGAATCCGGCTCCGGCCAGCTAAAACAACAATAACAACTGCAACAACAACAACAAAAATAACCAGGCATTGTGGCCAGCGCCTGTAGTTCCAGCTACTTGGGAGGCTGAAGCAGGAGAATCACTTAAGCCCAAGAGTTTGAGGTTGCTGTGAGCTGTGCTGCCATGGTACTCTACCCAGGGTGACAGCTTAAGATTTGAAAGAAAGGGAGGGAGAGAGGGAGGGAGGGAAGGAGGGAGGAAGGAAGGAAGGAAGGAAGGAAGGAAGGAAGGAAGGAAGGAAGGAAGGAAACAAATTTGAAATTCTGCTCTGTTTTTAGTATGGCACCAGGATAGTATCAATTTCATTTAAAGAAAAAAAGAGAGAGAGAGAGAGAGAGAGAGAGGCCGGCGCCTGCGGCACAAAGGAGTAGGGCTCTGGCCCCATATACCAGCAGTGGTGGGTTCAAACCCAGCCCTGGCCAAAAACTGTAAAAAGAGAGAAAGAGAGAGAGAAAGAGAGAGAGAACGAACTTGTGTAATCTTTTTCCAATGCAACTGAATTATTTAAACCCTACTATAAAGTGACCCTCTGTGATTCAGTTTACTTTCTCTGTTCTTTATATAAATATGTGATTTTCATCTTCCATGGATTCTTTGATACCACAGAGGTTAAATTATATTTAAGGTGGGGTTGTGAACATTAAAATACAAGCATCTTTGATAGGTCTCTCTCTCACACACGCTCTCTCTCTCTCTCTCTCTCTCTCTCTCTTCCTCCCTCTATTCTTCCCTCTCTCCCTCTCTCTTTCTTTTGGTGATAGGTCTCTCTCTCTCTCCCTCCCTCCCTCCTTCTTCCCTCCTTCTTTCTTTCTTTGATTGGTCCTTCTTTCCTTTCCTCCCTTCCTCCCTCACACCCCCTTCTCTCTCTTTCTTTCTTTCTTTCTTTCTTTCTTTCTCTATCTCTTTCTCTCTCTCTTTCTTTCTTTCTTTGATAGGTCTCTCTCTCTCTCTCTTTCTCTCTCTCTCTCTCTCCCTCCCTCCTTCCCTCTTTCTTTCATTTTTCCTACCATGATAGATATTCCCAGACTTGGAAATACTTGGACACCCATCCTTCCCTTCTGCCTTCTTTCTCATGCTGCCTGTTTTTCAAGTCTTGCTTTCTCTTGGCTGCCTTGGAATCAGGTATCAAGTCTTCCGAAACATAGCAGAAAGGACATGTCCCCCAAAGGCCTTTAGCTTGTGTGATGATTTTCTATGTATCAAAGAGAAAAAGATTTCCCAGAGACTTAACTTCCCCTCCTATCTCATTGGCCACAAATAGATCACATGATTACACCTAGACCAATCACGGTGGGGGGGGGGTGACAAGGTTGTCAAAAGCGCCCTAGACTTCATTCATCTGTTGGGGCTGGGGACATGGGTGCCTGATTCAGTTCTGGGAGATTAGGTTGCAGGGAGAAGAGGGAAAGCAACTGTCAGAGAGGCAACAACAGGGAAAGTCACTTGGAGGACTTTTCTGCTCTAGTTTTCTGGCACTTTAAAGGTGAGAGAGGAAAAAAAGAAACATAACTTCTTTTTCTTAAATAAACATAAATTAAGTTCAAAATTGACTTTGTCCTCAAAGAGAAAGTTCATTTCATTAAGAATAATTTATAACTTTTTCTTAGCATTTGAAAATTGTACCCTATTTTTCCTAGAGGCTGGCATTCCCCATTTTATCCAGCCAGATGAATGAACCTCCCTGTCCTGTTAGATGTAATGATTAGAAAGACACATCAATTCATTAGAGGCAAAAGGTGGTTATTTTAAATGTTACACTTTGATTCTAAAGTACAGAAAGAGAATTCTTTCAAGGTCACCTGGGAAATCCGAGACTCTTCAAGGTAGATGAGGAGGAAATGATGTTAAAAATAGTTATTTCACTGTTGTCTCTTTTGAATTTTCCAAGTCTTAATAAATATGATCATTTAATGACAAGCCATTAAAAAATGTTTCAGTCGTTCATTTCAAATAGGAAACACAGCCACAATTATTAATTTGGGAATTTCACAACTATATCCTTAAAATAGAATGGTGCCAAATTCACGTATGGTGGCAGTAGTGACAGTGTAAAAACTTGTGTATCACAAGTGGACATGCCCTGTAATTCATTCCTTCTGATTCAAGTCTAAATTCATCTTGGAAAGATTGATGGCTGGATCATTGATTAGGTTCATGAGTAAATGATCATCATATTCATTCATGCATTTCTGCCACAAACATTCCCTAAATCAGGGAGGGATATAGTTGCTGTGATTCATACCTTCGGTACTTTTGAGGGAGGAAAATGAAAAAAAAAAAAAAATGTGAATCTCTCTGAGTTATGAGTCAGAGACAAGGTGTATATAAATTGACATGGACTAATCACAGTCATAAAAGGTGTGATTTTTCCACCAGACTGAATCACAGGAACAAGCAGGTATATGGGAGAACTTGACTTTATAAGAAGTCAACCCTGCAGCCCCATTGTCAAGCTAATAACATTTTGTGTTCTAAAAACATCATTCCATTTTTCTTTCAAATGCATTCGATTAGGCGACATCTAATCACTGTAGAATAGAGGTAATCAGAATGTACAGATTATTATAATAAAAAAAAACTCAAGTCACCCATGACCTACCCTAAGGAGACAAAAACAGATTATATTTTGGTAATGTTTAACAACTAAATATAAACCTAAAAATATGAATTTATATAGATTTTCCCCCAACAGCAGCAATGCCTTTATGTTCTAAATACATTTAATTTCAAAGACCATTTTCCAAATGCAGAAATGTAAAATTTCAAACAAAATATGACATGCAAAGGCAGTGAATCAGGTGAAGTTCCTTTATTTACTGTTGTCTATGGCATTGTCTATATTTTATGGACTGGCCTCTGTGGCCACTGTCAATACCTTTTGTGCCTGAGCTCAGCCATGTCCCCATGGAAGTGGTATTCAGCATATAGCTCTTTGTGTGATGCTCCTGAATGACTCGACTTTATAGACCAATATAAAATCTTCCACAGGAAAAACCTTTACCTTCTTTTCAACTGGGACCAATAATCCATTAGTCCATGGAATCTCCAACTGCTTTCAATCTGGACAATGCATTATCATTTTAAGACTGGATGCCCTCCAACTCCTACAGATGACTAATTTAACATGCCCTCATGGTGATTAGATAAAGATGTGGGGTAAGCAAACTGAAGTTAGGGAACTTCAGTAAAGTGTTTAATAACTAAAAATGCAAAGTAACTTTTCTCTCCCCAAAGAAATTACCTTGTAGGAAAAATTAAATCTCTTCCTCTCCTCTCCTCTCCTCTTCTCCTCCCCCCGTTTCTCCTTCCTAACCCTCTTTTCTTTCTCTCTTTCTCTCTCTCTCTGAAAGGAGAAGGAATTGGGTTAGCAATTGGTTGCAATCTATGGCAACTACTTTTTCAGCTTATTATAAAAAGTTATTCTTTTAATCTTTATTTTAAAGATTATGGTAGCTTTTAAATAAATGCACCCAGATGTGGGTATTATAGTTTGGCTTTTCTCTATCTATCTTCTTTTTTGCCTTTATTATAAAAAGTTAAAGTAAGAAATGTAAACATCTGTGAAAAGTCTGGAGAACAGGAAAAAAATGGTTTTATTAACATAATGTATATGTAATTAAAGAACTTGTAGAAATTATGCATAGACAAATTATGATTTCACACCATAGGCCTGTGTAATTTTCTTTTTCAGGACATGAGTTTACCAGAATTCTTTCTCCTGAACGAAAAAAATGAACATAAAATGTAAAACTTCTAAAGAGAATGTGATGACGGCAGCAGATGTTGGAAGTTAACAAAGCATCAGATGATTTGATAATACTGAATATATGCACAAAATGTATGAAATCAACTATGTTCCAGAAAACATTCATTTTTCTGTTTCTGATAGTTCTCTTTTCCCCCTATAATGACAGTGACGCACCCACACCTTGTCATCAAGTTGGCACTTGTAAAAATTGCTAAGATGACAAAGGAATGGACAGAGTAGTTTTGCCTGCAGGCCTGTGGCAGCAGAGATGACCTTTCTCCACTCCTGAGTAGTAGCAGATTCTGCACCGCGCTCTTCCGGGAGTTTCAGCCTGTGGAGTCCTGACAGTATGCTGCATCAGAGACCCAATGATTGCTAAGGAGTGCATGACCCTGGGCACATCCCCAATCCTTGCTCAGCCTCTATTTCTTCACCACTAAATTTGGGTGTTAGAGTTTGAAATAGTTCATTCATTCCAACTGGAAATAACTATGCTAATAATTTTAGAATAGACATGATATCAGTATAGAAAATTGGGCCAGAAAAGAAGCCTACTGCCAAAATGAGTATTTGAACAGGGAGAGTTGTGCTTCCTTAATTTGCACCAGAAGGGAATGCATATGTATAATATATCGCTTTATATGTGTAAAAATAAATAAATAGACATACACAGATGTCTAGGTTTTTGTAAATTCTGAGACCACCATTCATTCATTCATTCCACAAATATTTATTGTGTATGTCAGTTAGTTTTTTCTGCATCATAAACTGTCTGCAAACAAATAGTTTTAGCAGCTCTCTTTGCCCACAGTTTTGTAGATTGGAAATTTGGTCTAGGCCAAGCTGAATGAGCTCACTCGTGCTTACAGTCACACCAGGGGTGCAATGGCCTCACTATGTGTCTGGAAGTTAGCGCTGGCCCTTGAAGGAGTTGATGATGGATAAGTCACAGGTTGTGTGTTGTCTGTCATCCAGCCGGCTAGCTCAAGCCTATCTGTTCAGGGGTGGCTGTTGCAGATTTCCAAAGAACAGCAAGAGAGGGCAAGCTCTAAAGACCAGGCCCTTTTAAACCCTTTGTTCAAATGACATTTACTAATTGACCACCGACTAAAGCAGTTGCCAGTGCCAACTCTATTCCAGATCTGAATAAATTGACATCTGTTTTGGATGGGAGGAAGAGAAAGTCCTTTGCAAAAGAATGTGACTAAGTGAGGGTAAAAGTTTGTGGTCACCTTTTCAATCTCCTTCCATGGGTACCAATTTTGTGCTCAGCATTGGGTGATTGGTGACAAACAATCCTTCCACCAACACAACCCCATTAAAAGAAAAAAAATAAAAAGTTCCAGAGAACTGGAAGACATTTTTATTGCTATTGCTTTGGTTTTAAGTTTTATTACAATAGACTATTTTTTAGAGCAGATTATGTTCACAGCAAAATTGAGACAAAGATACAGAGATTGCCTAAATACCTTCTGCCTCCACACATACACAGCCTTCCCTACTCTCAAGATCCCTCACCAGAGTGATATGTTTGTTGCAACTGGTGAACCTATGGTAACATCATTATCACCCAAAGTCCAAAGCTTGCGTTAGAATTAACTCTTGGCATTGTAGGACATGGTCTATGGGCTTTTGTTGCAACTGGTAAACCTATGGTAACATCATTATCACCCAAAGTCCAAAGCTTGCTTTAGAATTAACTCTTGGCATTGTAGGACATGGTCTATGGGCTTTGACAAATGTGTTAGGTCAAGTATTCACTATTACACTATCAGGTAGAGTAGGTTCACTGCCCTAAACATTCTCTGTGTGTCCCTGTTCCAATGGATCACATTTTAAGGTAGAAATCTTCAAAGGGAACATCTCTGAGGAAGGAACACAAGCTAAAATCAGATAAATGAAACAGCACTCGGCCAGGTGAAGGAAATGGGGAGGAATTCAGGGTACTCAATGCAAGGAGAAAGCTATGGGGCTCTGTGTCAGGTCAGAGCTGGCTATATTTGCAGAAAAGAAGAAAGGCCAGCATGCAGGCCAGCGTGTGGCAGGCGGCGGGAAAAGTGCACAAAATGAGAGCGTTACTAGGGGTGCAACAAGAATACTTTTTAAGGAGTTTTAAGCTGGGAGCCTCAGGATCTGATTGGCACTAAGAACACTCTGGAATGGGTGAGAAGGGATGGAAACCAGAGCAGATAGAATGGGGTATATTCAGGTTCTGTTCCCTCACTTCCTTCTCACTATTCCTCATGGTTGATCTTCCAGAAACTCATCTCTGTTGCATCTGCTACCTCCTATGAGAAGGGGACATGGAACATCCAATGTTGTCCTCAAGAAGCTTGAAGGGAAGTGACACTGATGGAATCTGCCCTGATGGGAGATATCCATGACAGGCACTTCCAGACCCTCAGAGCCCACACATCAGGTCTATGAAACTATGTTTTTTCTGTAGCCTCTGCAGGGCCTCAAAGGTATACATAATTTTGCAGGTGCAGCAAATGGCATACATAGGTTTTAAAAAACAAAAGTATTTGTTATGTAAGTATTATTCTTTGTTTCTTTAAAAAAAAATGAAAGCTCTATCAGTGAACTTTGATGTATGCAGTAGAACCTTCATAGCTGACCACCTCCCTACACTGATCATCTCCTTAAGTTGACCTAATTTTCACACACCTGACATATACCACTTATACATATCAGAACTGTAGGCCTAGCCCTTTATGTTGACCACCTCCATAAGTTGGCCAGTTTGTTACAGTCCCTTGGGTGATCAACTTACAGAAGTTCTACTATATATGAGTATGGTAAACATTTCTAAGTCTTTAAGCCCAGTAGCCTGGCCACCCTGAAGCCACCCTGAAGACAGCCCCACGTGTGAACCACAACCATAGTGAGAGGTCATCCCTGCCTTCTCCAGCCCCCACTTTATTCTACACCCAAGCTCAAAGCTGGGGGCACCTAGTCAGGGCACACATCCCTCATTCTCTCAGCCAACAGGACTCTGAAAAAAAATCTTAAATTAAGTAATATATTAAAACACCAAGAAACCAAGGCTCTGACAGGAGCTTATAATTAGGATGATAAAATAATTTATTATCTACCCAGGGACATTTCTAAGATGAAAGAATAAATAATTAGGACAATAGACATAAATGGGGACTGTATCACATGTAGTTGATAGATGGACAATCCGGTTACCTGGTTACAGATATTTTTGTTTACGAAGCTGATATCCTGCTCATCGCGCTCTATTGGACTGGACATCGTCTCTCATTTTTCAATTCATTTTTCTTAATGTAGACAAACAACTATTAATAATGTGAAAACCAATCAGATTTTACATTAATAGTCAAAATTAAACATAATATGAATCACATAGCATGGGCATATTTGTAGAAAACTCATTTTTATCCCCACAAAGCAGCTTTCTGGTCATTTAAAAAAGTAGGGTGAACAGGAGAGGCACATGGAGGCAAGGCTGAGAACGTTCGCAGCTGCTCCTTTTGTTCTGTTAAACATCATCCTTCATGTTTAACTTCCTCCTTGCTTGAAATTTTGCAGTTAAAATAAAAAGTGTTTTAATAATTGAGCTGTACTTTGCTGGTTTCCTAAACTGCATTACTTTTGAATTAGAAAATGTAGCCTAGTGGTATCCATATTGATAGTGTGTGGAAATGGCTGTGTCAGGAGGAGTGGTTCATGTACAATTATACCCTATTAACTTATTTCCAAACTCTGGTTCTACCGGATCCTGTCTTAGAGCACCATCTGTCAACCATGCCCAGTCTTGAAAACCTATCTCTCAACCCTTCCATCTCTCAACGCATGCTTAGTCTGGGAGAGCCATCTCCCAACACTGTCAATCCCATGACAGTCTCTGAAGGCCTTGTCACCATAATTATCTAGGAACAAAGCATCATAAGTTTCACATATTTGTAAATCAAACCCTTATGCACAATGATTCACTTTCTTCCAAAAATCATTGCTCTTGATTTGCATTTTCCTAAAGACTGACAACATTGAACATTTTTTCAAGTACTTGTTGGCCATTTATATACCTTCTTTGGAGAACTATCTAATCAAGTCTTTTGCCCAATTTGTTGTTGCTGTTGTTGTTTTCTTTTTGTTTGTTTTTTTCGAGGAAAGTTCTCAATCTCATGCTCTGGGTAGAGTTCCATTGCATCATAACTCACAGCAACTTCAAACTCTGGGGCTTGAGCAATCCTCTTGCCTCAGTCCGTATGTAGGGACTACATGTGCCCACCACAACACCTGGCTAGTTTTTCTATTTTTAGTGGAGATGGAGTCTTGTTCTTGCTCAGGCTAGTCTCAAACTCCTGAGCTCAAGCAATCCACCTGCCTTAGCCTCCCAAAGTGCTAGGATTACAGGCATGAGCCACCAGACCTGGCATTTTGTCCAATTATTTAATTGGGTTGTTTGGCTTCAAAAAGAAAATAAATACTATTTTAAAATTTAAAAATATTTTATTTTTCCTTATTGTGGTTTTATACAAGTAGTATATGTTTACAGGGTGTATGTGACATTTTAATACAAGCCTGTGATGTATAATGATCAAATCAGGATAACTGGGGTATCCGTCTCTTCAAGCGTTTGTCATTTATTTTTGTATTAGGAACATTCCTTTTATACTTATTTGGAAATATAAAATAAATAATTAACTGTGGTCATGCTATTGTGCTACCAAATCCTAGATTTTTTTTTAAATATTCTTATGCTAAGATGAACAATTCAGAAATAAAATTTCCCATATTTTAGCACTCTATTTATATGAAACATGCAGAATAGACAAATCCATAAAGGAAAAAGAGCAGATGATAATTGCCAGGCGGAGAGGGGGAGGATTATAGGGTAATGACTGCTTAGTTGGTTTGAGGTTTCTTTCTGAGTGAAGGAAATATTTTGGAACTAAAAAGAGGTGGTAGTTCTACAACATTGTGAATGCACCAAATGACACTGAATTGTACATATTACGACGGTTGTTTACTTCAGTTAAAAAAATATTGACCATGGATAATCTTGAATTAATAAGATGAAAATATTTCAAAAATTTGCTTAAGATATAATTCCTGCAAGTTTTATATATCCATTTCCAAAAAATAGCAATAATAAATGATTCACTCTATATTTGCTGACAAGCATCACTGTTTGGCATTACTGTATGGTAGTGATAGAGATGGCTAATTGGTCTCCAAGATGCTTTTTCCTTCTCTTTTGTGGAGTAGAATATGCATTTTTAATCAGACCACCATGTTAAAGGCTATATGTTCTGCCATCTCTTACAACTAGACATGGTTATCTGCTTGAGTTGTGGCCAACTGGGTGTAAACCAGATGATGTGTGCAACTTATGGGATATGCATTTAAAAGGAAGGGTCAAGTCCTACTCTTCCCCCATTCCCTCTCCTCATTGGCAATAATGGGCCATAGTGGAGCATCATTCTTCCTGAACCAGTTACATCACAAGTCTCTAGGAATGGCTGAGCAACAAAACTGCAAAGGTCTGGGCCTCTGTGACTGCCAAAGATAGCCATCGTTCGAATCCAAACTTTCACTTAAGCATAAAGTGCACTTTTATCTTATTTAAATCTGTGTCTTAATTAGTAAATCAGTAATTAAAAAAAAGAAGAAATTATGTTTCAGACCTTAAGAAGTTGAAATTATAATAATAATCAATTCCCTTTATTGAGCCATGGTATGTGTCTACCCCTCTGATAAAGTCCTTCTAAGGTATCATCTCATTTAACTTCCACAACAACTCCATGATGTATTATTTTTTCAATTTTAAAATGGAAAAAATTGCAGTGTAAAGATATTATATCTCTTGTTCTAGGTAATACAATGGAATAAGTAGACCCCAGGCTTCAAATCCAAGGTCATCTACTCCAAAGCCCACATTGTCTTTTATGAATCCATACTGAGGTAATGAATAATAAGTTGGTTTTGTAGGCCAGCTTCAATTGAGCCCATGGAGAAATGCGTTGGGAAGGATTCTGTGGTAGAATCAGATGAACAGGAATAGAAGAATGTTATGATGGTTAGACTGGCCTTTCTTGAGGAAGGAGAGGTGGAATGGCAACCTGTAGACTGAATACCTGTCTTTTCTGGGATACTCTCTCCCTTTTGTGAAATGAACCACTAGAGAAGATTTTCCCTAGGGACATATTAAAAATTTGCATGCATAACACGTATATGGTCCTTTTCTGAAGCCTAGAAACCCACTGTCTGATGTTTCCAGGGACTCAGTCAGCTAAATAGAAATCCATTGTCTATCTCCAGTCAGGCAAGGCAGGTGTCAGCTCGCTGCTCATGAAGCTGTGAAGGCTGAAATCAAAACCCTTAATTGCCAGAGCAGGTTGGTAGCAACATCAGAATCACTGCACAGATTGTCCAGTGGGTTCTCTTAATGTGGTTTGGACAGGGACATGGTTTGGGAAGCCATAAAAAGTAAATTACCTCTGAGAAGTAAGGATCTCAATCTCATGGGCATAAAGGAGCCTCAGACCCCTGTGCAGAGAGCTCAGGGTCAAACAGGATTCTGGAAAAACACTACAGCCCTGGCATAGACAGGCTCATTGTGGTGGTATTCTTGTCACTGGAGAAACTAAAGCCCAAAGAATAGGGCACATCTAACCCACGGTCTACATGACAGAAGTTGCCATAGAAATACCAGGATCCTTATTTCACATAAATTGTCTCTATCCCTTTCCATCATGAAGACTGGATGTGTCCATGTGTGGGGACTATATTCTGTGGCCTCTGGCCTCCAATCTAGTTGTCATAGTCCATCCTTCACTGTGACAGCAAGTGGACATTTTAAGTGAAGAACAGCAACTATGCTTCAAGTATCATATTGTTCTCCCTTTTCCTGGAAGCATGGGGCTCCTGATTAGCATTCTCGTTCCTTTGAGTTGCCCATCTTATTTTTAAAAGTTAACAAAAGACATTTGTGCAATGACTAAGGTTGGCAGCTTCCCAGATGTGAGCTGTTGTATGTTCAGCAAGATGAACAATGGGAGAAAAATCTACACATGGGCTGAAAACCAGCCCTCTAGAACTATTTTGAGAGCTGTTTATATTGTTCAAAATGGCATATTCTTGGAATTTGAGAATATAATGATATAGCTGAGATTTTTTTAGATACTATTTTATTTTATCACTGTATCATTCCATTTATAAAAAATGTTAATCACACCACAATATTGTGGTTGAAAACAAAGAAAGAAAAAAATAAAAGTAATATCCATAAAAGGAAAACCAACAGACAGATAATAAGTTAATGCTGGTCTATTGCTGATAGTGGAAATGTTTTAAAGTTACATTGTGGCTGTAAATATACTAGAGACATTGACTTGAATATGATGTTATACAAATTTTATAATGATAAATCTTTTGAAAATAAGCATGCCATAGAATAAGATTGCTAAATTACTTTCCGAAAACCAACTCACAGAATCTGAAAACCAACTCAATTTCTTGTCCATTTCAAGGATCACGGAGTGGAATTTCAGTATTTCTCTGCTGGGCCTATATATATTGGAGTCAACAATTCCTATTGTAGAACTTTCTGCTTCTGCCAGTAACTTTGCTATTTGTGTGTGTGTGTGTGTGTGTGTGTGGTGTGTGTGCACGCGCGCGCGCTTCATGTATAATGGAGTTTTTGTTAGATGCCTGATATTTTTAATAGGATGTTGTTATTAAGAGTGAATGGTGTTCTAGCCCAGTGAAGGATGTTCTGCCTACAAGGCCAAGGAAGGAGCATGGACAGAAGGGTAAATACCCAGAACAGTTGTAATTATCAGAAAAAGAGGCACTACATTTGAACACTTGCATCTTAACCCTTGTACATAAGAAAAAAACAAAAAGATTTGGGACTCTGGTGATTGGCCAAAGACATAATAAGTTAGTGGGTGTTTATTCATAGAAAAAAAACTATAAAACTTCAGGTAAAAATAGTAGAACAAGGCTGTAAGCACCTGTGTCTTAGTATTTGTTGATCCCAATATAATAGAGAAAGAGGGACAGAGAGCACCCTATTTCTCTGGTCTGCTGAAAGTATAAGATTCTATACTAGAAGTTCTGATACATGAGGTAACTTAGGAGCATTATTCAGTAAAAGTGGTGTATCTGAGATTCAAACAGGTTGCAGAAGACTCAATATTGTTCTCAGTTCTTCACTCCCTCCCACTGTAAAAGTGCATGCCTCCGTCATTCGCCATGCATGGAGCATGCAGGCCATCCCTCTCAGCTGAAGTACACTCTCCATCCTGTACACTTGGGGCTGGGCCACATCAATTGCCCAGCCCGGTGAAATATTAGCAGATAGGACAAGAATAGGAGATTTAAGACGTGCTTTGCCAGGGTAGGTCTGCACATCTGTCATTCACCACCATAAGAACATGCCCCAGTTTGTTGCTGTCCCCAGAACCCTAACAGGCTCCTAAAACAGAGATGGTCAAATGTCACAATTTCATATTGAATTTCTCATCAACAATGTCACCTTCCTTCTCTATTCTAAGCACCAGGCATCTTGGCTCCCTTTCTCCTTCTGCTTATTCCTTACTATGTCCATTAAGACTTGCCTGCTTTTCTGTTTTCTCTGGTGTCTAGTCTTTCATGTCAGAGAACAAGACCAGATTAAAATATAGCCCATCTGGGCGTTGTTGAGACCCCGAACATTGATGGAGAATACAGATATTACAAGGAGGAGTAAATGGGATCCTCCTCAAATTTCTTCTAATGATATTAATGAATAAAATGTACACGTATAATCTGTTATTATATATTAGAATTAATATGCAATAGATTTATGTACAATGTATACTATATTATGCTTATTTTGCCCTGTATATAATTCTTATCTTATATATAACTACATATTAATTCTAATATATATTAGAATATGTATCTTATGTGTGTCTCTTGTCAGACCTGCTTATTAGAAGGTGGCTTAGTTATTGTTTTTGTTTTTATTGAGTGAACAATGCCATCTCAGGGACAGAGCTGACTGGTTCATAGCAAAGAAAGTTAGTTCAAACAATGCTTTTACTTTTCTTCACTCCCCACCTGGAATTCTCTGCTCATTCTCTAAATAGAGGTGAGTAATATTTTATTTTATTTTATTTCATTTTATTTTATTTTGAGACAGAGTCTCACTCTCTCGCCCTGGTAGAGTGCCGTGGCATCACTGTAGCTCACAGCAACTTCTATCATTTGAGCTCAAGAGATCCTCTTCCCTCCTGAGTAACCTGGACTACAGGCACTCGCCACAACAGCTGGCTAATTTGCCTATTTTTGGTAAAGTACATTATTTAGTAGAGTACATTATTTTAGTAAATTATTTTTTTTTAAGAAATTTATTTTCCTGTGGCAATAAGGTATGCCCTTATGCAAAAACAGTGGAAAGCCAGTATGTTTACATTTCTACAACATTAGAAAGGGTCTCGCTTTTGGGGACCCTGATCTAGCTAAGGTCATGGCATCCTGCTTCCCTGAAAAGGGTGCCCTGGAGCTGTGTTCCAAACAGCAGTCAGGGCAGCAGACCTGCTTCCTTTCCCACACTCTGTCACACACATTGTTCCCAGGATACCCAGGATGGTCTCATGGTGACCAGATCATCTCCCCTAGCTTTGCCCAGAGACTGCAGCTGTGAGACCAGCCCAAATGGGGCCTGCTCTGTTGATAACAAAATGTCAAGTTACCTTGTAGGTATAACAGAACCCAAAGCTGCAAGTCATGGAGCCCCAGCAAGCACAACAGAAAAGTTTCCGCCTCTGACAACACCCAGAATCTGCATGCTGGAACTCTTTCAGAAATGAGGGGTTCATTGGCCCAGAAGTACCACGGCTAAAATCTACCTTAATATATGTTGTAATCAATGTCCAAATTTGAAACTCTCTAATCACACCCAGTCAAGCCAAACTTCCTAAATTCTTTTCCTTGTCCTCAGTGTCCATAAACTTGACCCAGACCCCGTATTGGGAAGACAGATTGGAGCCCACTTCCTATCTTCTTTCATGCCAATCTTACAACAACTTTCTTTCTTTTTTTTTTTTAAATTGTTAAATCATAGCTGTGTACATTACTGTAATCACCTGTACCCATTCTAAGATGCTTTCTTTCCTCTCTGGCTGGTGTCATGGTATTGGCATCTGAGCCATGAGCACAGTGAGCACTTTTCAGCAAAGTTCCATGGAAGTGCAGTGCCATAGCCCCTTGACAGCTGGCTTCAGACTCATTTAGCCAAAGAAAAGCACTGCTAGGTGACAGCGAGTGGGAAGAAGAAAGAATCCAGGCTCCTTCTCCCTTCGTTCTACTGCGTGGTTGAGTTGTTAGCCCTGCCTGAGTCTCCCCAAGCTGAGGCTCCCCTGGGTGATCTCAGATTTTAGTAACATCACGTCCTTGCTTTGTCCCTCCAACCAAGCAATATCCAAGGAACCAGAAAGAGAATAGTGAGAAATAAGGCTATTGCCACTCCCAGATGGAGTTTATAGGCAAATATATTTTCATATGTTTGGTGTGTAAAATAGTAAAAAGCACAGTGAATCCAGAGATACCTTTGGTTATATAGTCATTTGGCATAAAACGAATAATAATAATTTTTTTTTTTTTTTCTTCACGGCAGCTAGGAATTTCAGTGCCCTCCCTAAGGTGTTTGCAAAGTCTTGGTGAATTTGTTTCCTTGGGTTCTTTCGCATCTGCATTCCGGGTGTTGTTATCTTCCCTATCTCACATATCTGAAGATCAGGCTGTCTTCTTGGCTGCCTTAGCTTCTTGGCTGCCCGAGATAAGAACTCAGAAATGTTCTGTCCTCCTGCTCCTATACTCACCTGGGAACGAGTTGGACAACACGCCCTTTATTAGCTCTCTTTCCTGTCTCACTTCCCCACTTCTGTTCTGTCTCAGGATCTATTGCGGAGTGGCCTCAAACTGAAACAAAGCCCATCTCTTACCTGGCTAAGTTGAAAGGAGCATTCCCCAAACATAATCTCATGGTGGAGGAGAAATTACAGTACACAGAAAGCTCTTGAAAGTAATCCTCTCTTTAGGCCCAATTTGCAGACCTTTTTAACTGCAATCCTGTGATAGTCTCAAAATTTACTGTCCTGTTCACATGGTGTTCAACACCTCACTTTGGGGAGTAGGAATACTCACCTCCCATTTTTTTTCTTGATCCTGAAAAAAATCTTCACATAACGTCCTGTTAGAATCATCAAGAATAACGTAACGCGCCGGTGCCTGTGGCACAAAGGTGTAGGGCACCGGCCACTTATGCCAGAGGTGGCGGGTTCAAACCCAGCCCTGGCCAAAAAGTATAAAAAAAAAAAAAGAAGAAGAATGTAACAAATGGCCATGCACACAGGAATTCGGAAATAAAACATTATGGATACTTTTGAAGCCTCTTAGGTGGCCTTCTCCAATTTTCCTCTTCTTTTCTTTCCCTTGATATAGTCATTACCCTAAATCTTGTTTCAATCAGCCTCAAAGACCTTCTTTAATTAGGAGTCTGTGATACTCCTTTAGCAGAGATCATCCACGATACCACGTGAGATTATTCATACGGGAGAGATTTCACATTTAGGCTTACAATTATCAGATCTAAAGGATACTAATATTTCATAAAGAGACAATCTATTTCATCACATTTTATATTAGTTGGTCAGATAAGTCATTTACTGGGAGGAGCACTGAAAAATTAAAAAACTTCAAAAATGCTCCATATAAAATCTGTCGTACAGTCACTTCAACTTAGAAGTCTACATGTACTTTTATATCGCTTCATTGGAAATCATTTGTTATTCATGATAATGTTGATTTAAAACGCAACTAGGAGTTTGTTACTATCAAACGGAAAGGCACATTTAAATACAAAGCAATTTTTTCTCTAATTACAAGTTTTGATCATGTAATTTATGTGCCTTGTTTTCCAGAAGTACATTATTGTTGGCAGCACATTTGATACCAGCAATGAATTTTACATATTGTACTGGGGCAGTTAGAGTTTAGAGAAATAACTGAAATGTGTGATGAGGTCATAGAAATCTATAAGGATAATTCATATTGCTTAACAGCAAAAATATTAGCTTGTGTCTAGTGGTAGCTAGTGGCATGTAACTTACAAAAAAAAAGAATTGTTACATGGAAATCCTAGATTTAATTTGTAAACACAAGAAGGTCCATTGGAAGCTCTGGGGAATATAGTTTGTAAGTTTTATGCAGGTGTCTTAAGAATAAATGGAACCATTGGCCCCCATGTTTTCTTTCTAACTCACCAAGAAGACTGGGTGGTGAGGGAACATGTGAGGGGTATGTTTCACACTGGGAGTGTGGCATCATCCTTCTATGAGAAAGTGTTGAACACCCTTGAAGGTAAGTGGAAATACTTTCAACGTACCAGGCTGTCAAAGAAAAACATTTACTTAAGCCTCAGAGAAAACTGAGGCTTCACTTAGAAAACATTTTACACTAAAGCTAATGTTCCACTAAAGCTAATGTTCCACTTTAGAAAACAGAACTTTGCCTTCTAACATTTTGTCTACACCAAACAGGAGTTGAGGTCTGTAGCATTTCAGAAGAAAATGTTTTAACTCTTCAATCGCTACATCAAAGAGTGTTTCATGTTCAGAAGCAAACGTGTACTCTCGCCAATTAATTCTTCTTCAGACCTGAAAAATACCATCCTTTTAAAACACATAAAAGTGATGTCACCACTCAGCACTCATTTTCTGAACCATCTGTGAAAGCTGCTGTGGTCGACATTTTATTTACTTTGAAAAAGCCTCAAAATGGAAGGCACAGGCCTCTCTGTAATTAAAATGGAATTCACTCAATGAATTATTCCCTAAGGGATTATAGGACTTGATGAAATGAATGTGTGCCTGGGATCAGGGTTATCGGCCATGGCCAAAGGTTGTGGCCAGCTGTGTCCATGTGCAGGTGCCCAGCGGGCATCTCGGAGCCCCAGAGCTCTGCAGCTCCACCACCTCTGCCTTGGAGGGAGGGGTCCTCACACCTGGGCTTCAGGATTGAGGGTAGTGGCTGGGGCCACTCTGCCTGCCTTGTGGCCAGTCCAGGCTTCCAGCCAATCAATACCTGCAGAGGCAGAGGGGAATGTTCCTTTCCCCTGGTGGAGTGGGAGGTTCTCTACCTGGTGGAGTGGGAGGTTTTCTTCTCTCCTTTACCTTAGAGAAGAGAAGGCTTCCAGGGGCTCCTGGTTTCTTTGTGAGGACTCTCCTGTGCTTGCGTGTGGTTGTACACACAGATTCACATTTGGGCACATACCCACTGAACATGGCCGGTTTCATGCCACTTCCCAGCACAGGGGCCACTGCCATTTCCAGCAAGTTTCCATCACAGCGTTAGTAGCCTGCTGATGAAGGAAGCCTACAGCATGGGTGGAGACCCAGACAATTCCATTTTTTGATGTAACTGGCCACTGTGGGTTTTTTAATGGTAAAACACTAATGTAAGATGATAAAAACTATGGTATATTTCACATGCTGGCATTCTCTGAATTAATATATTAGCACATGAACATGCTTATAGCTTATACTTGTGCTACACGTTATTACACAATTGACAAATACTGACTCACAGGACCCTGAAGATTTTGCTGTCTGGTCCTGTGCATGTGTTTTAAGGTTGTTTAATGACCACCAGCTGTAGTCCCTCTGTGTTTCTAGGTGGCTGTTATGGCCACACAATCTCTGTGACAGAGGATGTTGTAAGTCTCCTTTGGAGATTCCTTTTGAATGACAGACACCACTCAGACTGGCCCTGATGACACCTGTTCTCCCTGCTCTGAGGAATGGACTCTCTTTATTTCCTCTGCCTCAGGGAGGAGCACAGCTTCAGAGTCAGAGAGGACTGGGTTTCATTCTTGTGCCTGCTACATATTAGTCATATGAATGACCTTGACAAATCAGCATTCCTCGTTGTAAACTGAGTAGAAAAATAATGTCTATTTCAAAGAATCATATGAAATATACACTATAATGCATATAAAGCAATTAGCATTATGCCAGGTACTTAAATGCTGTTCAATTGTTATCATTATTATTAAAAATAAGCATATTTATAATTATGCTTATTATATAATTATAATACTAAAATATTAATATTTATTAGTCAAAATAAATGTTATATTAACTAACATATTCTTACAATTAGATACAGTTTACTTTTAAATATTTGTATACATACAAATATGTTATGCATTTATAAAATTATATTCAAGTGTGTATACACAGAAGGTACCAAAAAATATGTACACATTTTAAGAAAGGAAAACATTGTATTAAATTTATAATACTCAAGTCACACTTGACTTTTGCAATTGGAAGAGGTACAATATACGTGATAACAAACATCATCAGTATATATGAGTATGACAATTTTTTTTTTTTAACCTACCACGTCCAGTATATGTGGCCAGTGCCCTACTCCTTTAAGCCACAGGCGCTGCTCCAAGTATTACAACTTTAATACAGTTTTTTCCTTTCTTAAAATGTGCATACATTTTCTGGAACCCTATATATAAATGTATATACACACACACATGATTATATTATGGCTTTCTGAAGATCAAGAACTAACTTTGAATCTATCGCAGTTCTGAGTATAGCTTTATACATGAAGATAGAATTAATAGAGTATTTGTATCAAGAGCTTCTAATTAAAGTAGGAACATAGATAACCCTTTTTAGAAGGAATTAATTCTGGTTTAAAAATATGTACCAGCTCAATACGGGAATGATGATATATACTTTTTATTTTCACATATTCTCAATTCAAATTAAATGGAAGGCTCTATTGTGGCTGATTGAAAGATAAAAATAAGTTGTCATCCATGATCAAAATATAATACCAGCATGTTTTCTTTTTCTTTTGAATCAAAAGTCATGTGCTTATAAATCTGGTGGATTTAATACTGTTCTCTATACATTTATCTGTGTTTTAATATCTCAGATGTGTAAGAAGTAATTTAATGACTGCACCTCTGAATGAGGAATGAGTTTGCTCATCTCTGATGCTGCACTCAAGCAGGTGATGTGATCTGCAGGGAAAAGTTCAGGATCTTTACAACCACCAGCTGTGCCCTCTAGAGTAGCAAATACAGAGAAGCAAAGGAGGAGACAGTGACTAATTATTGTCAAGCAAACTAGGGGACAGTAGCCAACTATTATTAATTTAACCTAGGCCTGTTCTTTAACAGAGTTGTGGGGCTCTTACTCTAGTCCCCACCTTAGACTCCCCTTCATCAATTTGTAAGGTTGATTTCAATGGCACTAGGGGTCTTATGATATTTCAGAGCAACTTTATAAATTCAAACAACAAAAAGCCAGACATCTTGGAACTGAATCAATGAAGAGGAATTCAAATCTTACCAAAACCCTAGACACCACCTCTAGAAGGTCAATCCCCAGATACTTTTTTTTTTTTTTAAACAGGACCGATTTTTAGTGTGTGAAGACTCTAGAAGGAAATTCAATCTGGAGGGTAGAAAAATGCCAATGTTTAAATTCAATAAAGAGTTCTGCGATCATAAGCTATAGGCAGTCATGGTATACAGAAAGACCCCTTACTGCAACTTTTAAAATGTTGTGGAATTTATTATATCATGCCTTGCATGGTACACTCAATTCAAAACCAGAAGAATAAAAAGAAAAGCTAGAAGTTTCGATATAGCAGTCTTAAAATTCCATCTAAAAAAATGAACACTTTAGCCAACATCCAGATGGTTGTTCCCAATTTACCATCCCAGTGTGAGGATTACAGACACCCAGATGCACAAGTGTGGCCAACACACCGCCAGCTCCAAGCTCCTTTGCATTCTGGGGGCTGCTCCTCCCACACCTACTCCCAGGCCCTTCACAGTGGGAGCCTTTTATCTCTGTGTGAGATTCTACCAGCTCAATCATCTTAACTCTTTTGCTCTGAACATTTTTTTTTTTTTTTAGGAAACAAGGTAGCAATCACTGTAGAATTAAGATAAAATTTGAGTTTGGGGAAGATATAATAAAAGTATGCTTATAGCTTTAGAGAAATAAGAAAGTTCATGGAGTGAAACAATATGTGTCTTTAGAAAATGCAGCTAGAGGTGTGTAATTAAAGAGGATGGCTGGTTTATAATTCACCAGGGTGAGTTAACCATTGTAAAGGCCATTTTCCCTTTTTGCCCTCACTTTCTCTCTCTCTCTTTCTCCTCTTCTTTCCTATAGACCAGCGGTTCTCAACCCTCCCAGTGCTGCGATCCTTCAACACAGTTCCTCATGTTGTGACCCCAACCATAAAATTATTTTTGTTGCTACTTCATAACTGTAATTTTGCTACTGTTATGAATTGTAATGTGTTTTCCAATGGTCTTAGGCAAGCCCTGTGAAAGGGTTCTTTGACCCCCAAAGGGGTCACGATCCACAGGTTGAGAACAGCTGCCATAGACCAAATATTGCAAAAGAGAGGAAGTGGAGGGATAGGAAGAGTAAAAATCTCCCCTGTAATGCTACTTTTAAATTTGTCCAATAAACATTGGATGCACTTAATGTGAAACATATACAACATACTAAGAACTCATCATTTTGGCAGATGTGTAATTTAGCATGAGGTGAATGGATGAAAGTGTGTTTAAAATAGTTACTAAAATAAAACTGCAAAGATCAAGGTAAACAATCATGTGAATTGTCGAGGTAAAAGGATCCCCTTACTCACTCGCCATGTCTCTCACGTCAAAGTGGTTCTATCCAAAAATGCAAATGCCATTTATTTATCTCTGGAGAATTAATCATCCTGTAGTGCAGTGTACTTAGATGTATGGATTAATTATTCTCATTTCCCTCCAATAGCCATTCAATCAATCCATTTTTAAAGAGGAAAATGTATTGGAGCCCTCTTGCCATGGTTTCACTGGGCTGCAGGTGCTTTGCTATGTGCGTTCCTTGATTGAGATGAATTTTTACTTTCTCCAGATTGAAGAACATGAGGAAGTTTATGTCCAGCGAGTCAAGGCACATAAAATAAACAAACAAGTTTTTACTGTTGCTCTTGCTCTCTGCTTTTATTTTTTTCCTTATAAACTTTAGCTTCCCTTCAAACTTCAACATACTAATAATAAAAAAGAAAATTAACAAGAACCTATGATACTAAATATTTGTGATTTTAGTCTTTCTTTTTCTGACTAAAGGGCACTAGAAGTTGAGAATGGGGAGTGAGCCATTTCCACTGCCCCCCTACTGTTAAGCCCTGTCTTTTTTTTTTTTTTTTTTAAATCATAGCTGTGTACATTAATGTAATCATGGGGTACAATGTGCTGTTTTACATACAATTTGAAATATTTTCATTAAACTGGTTAACATAGCCTTCACAGCATTTTCTTAGTCATTGTGTTAAGACATTTATATCCTACACCTAGTAACTTTCACATGTACCCTTGTAAGATGCACCATAGGTGTGGTCCCACCAAGTACCCTCCCTCCACCCATCCTTCCCCCTCCCCTCCCCTCTCTCTCCCTTTTACCCTTCTTCTTGGGCTATAATTTGGTTATAGATTTCATAAGAAAGCTATAAATTGGTTTCATAGTAGGGCTGAGTACATTGGATACTTTTTCTTCCACTCTTGAGATACTTTGCTAAGAAGAATATGTTCCAGCTCCATCCATGTAAACATGAAAGAGGTAAAGTCTCCATCTTTCCTTAAGGCTGCATAATATTCCATGGTGTAGATGTACCACAATTTATTAATCCATTCGTGGGTCAATGAGCATTTGGGCTACTTCCATGACTTAGTAATTATGAATTGAGCTTCAATAAGCATTCTGGTGCAAATATCTTTGTTATAATGTGATTTTTTGTCTTCTGGGTATATACCTAGTAGAGGAATTATAGGATTGAATGGCAGGTCTATTTTTAGATATGTAAGTGTTCTCCAAACATTTTTTCCAAAAGGATCGTATTAACTTTTGTGGAGCTTCTTTGTGTCTATCAATAAACTCTGAATACTCTAAAAAAAATAATAAATATAATAAAAGTTGAGAATGGGACACCGTGAAACAGGCAAGACTGACAATTATTTTAAGGGGTTGAAAATTACAATAAATGGAATTTATTCCTATCAAAAATTTGAAATTTATGCTGCTCCAGAATGATGTTTATACTATGTTTGTTCATTTAAATAAAATATTTTCAAATCCAGTGAATCAGTGCTATATTTGATAAAGATGGAAGGTAGAACAAAGTGAGTTTTTTCCCCTCTTACTAAATCACTACTATAAGAATTATTATTTTATCTTTAAGGTGTTAATCAGCAAGAAAAAAGGGAATGAAAGAAGAAACCATGGGAGCTAAACATTTTGGAAGCTGAGCTAAATCAGGTTTGAGTAGGGAAAAGCCAATCAGCAATCCAGTTCATTCCCAAGCTTCCCTCAAAGGTTCAGGAACATGGGGCTCCAGACACATCCTGAGGAAGTTAGAGCTCACAACAAAAGCATTCCATTAAGTAATTTGATACCCCCTCTAGCTCTGCAGCTGGGGCCTGCCTTTTCCTGACGCTGATGCTGACAAACATTGGTTTCTTTCCCACAAAGATTAAAACAAAAGGGGGCTCTGGTACACCTGACCTCAAAAATACCATCATATCATTGTAAGCACCACTGGACATTCTGCATGCTCATGAGACACGTGTCTCCACCAACAGGAACCAACGATGAGGGCAGTTTCAAGGCAGATGTTCAAAAGATCCATCTCTGAGGAATTTGACCAGCCAGCGGGAAAATATAGGAAGGCCCTGACCTCAGGAGTTCAGGAGGACCTTCCAGTGAAGTTGTTGATCCAGACCTCTCTAGCCAAGTCTACCCTGCACAAACCTTACCGCGTGCTCAACATCACTCTCCTCCACTCCTCATCAACAGCAGACATCACCATCCATGAGGAAAAGCCCAGCAAAAAGGCAGACACCAAAACAAAAAGGTAAGAAAAGGCAACTTGAGAGAAATAGAGGCCATGCAGAGAGAAGCTTACAATACCAAGAAATGATGGAAAGCCTAAATGTCATCTCTGAACTGGGAGACGGGCCACGTGGACATTTCAAAGGCAACTGATTATGACCAGTAAGATGACTCAGGCTGGTTGGAGGGAAGCAGTGCATCAGATGGGACAAGGAAGGACCGGGAGGGCTTACTTGGAAAAATCTGGAATATAAGCTTCATCCTCCCTCAAGCAGGAAGCATGGGGGTGTCAGCCTCCTTCCAGTTCCAAGAACATTTGGCTAGATGGCTCGGAGGTAGGCAGAGCGTCACGACAGATCATCTTGGGAGGAGAAAGGATAGATATCCTGCAGTAGAGAGGACTGTGGCTCCAGGACATGTTTAAGGGACGGTTAGGAGTAAACATGGCTCTGTACTCAACCTTAAGAACCATCTCTGTGGGAGGTTTTCTGGGGAGACCCCATCCTTTTCCTATCTTCGTTGCACTTTCAGTGTGAATGGTTAATTTTTTTTATCTTTTTAATATTTCCCCAAATTCTGTATATGTGCATCATAGTTTCCAAAAATGTGATTTAGGTGACAGGTACCATTTTAATTTTGTATGTAAGTGATACTTTATTTTATTTCTTAATTTAATGCCTAAAAGTATTTTGTTTTTTAAATGTTTTACCATTTACGTTGTTTTTAATTTGTTTTGTGGTTATTTCCCTTATCTTTTCTTTTTTTTTTCAGGTTATTTGCTTTGTTCATATATTTTTTTTCTTTCTTTCAGATTAATAAGAGGGTACAAATGTTTAGGTTACATTGTTTTTCATTTCTAAGGTGAAGTTCAAGTTGTAGTTGAGGCCTTCCTTCAGGAGACGCGCTGAATGCCCTCGCATTGGGCACATTAGGTGAGATCCTGCCAGTTACCCCCTCTCTCCACCCTTCTCCCTGTTTCTCCCTCTCTCTTAATGAACTACACTTACGTTTTTCTTTTGTGTGCATGTGTATTACTTATGTAGTGGTTTTATATTACTATTAAGCACATTGGATACTTGTTTTTCCATTCTTATGATACCTCACTGAGAAGAACGTGTTTCAACTCCATTTAAGTAAACACAAAAAATGTTAAGTCTCCATCTTTTCTGAAGACTGAATACTACCACGGAGTACTATCCTTTATCTTTTTAAAGGTGAGAATTAAATCTTCCTTGTTTATCATGGTGAGGTTATAGTCACTTTTGTGGAGGAAAGATATTGTACAAAAATCTAAAATATCAATGATGGGGAAATCCTATTATGCAGTTGTTACTAGAAATAAAGAATCAGTTCGGCGCCCATAGCACAGTGGTTACGGCGCCAGCCACATACACCGAGGGTGGCGGGTTTGAACCCAGCCGGGGCCAGCTAAACAAAAATGCAACTGCAACAAAAAATAGCCTGATGTTGTAGCAGACACCTGTAGTGCCAACTACTTGGGAGGCTGAGGCAAGAGAATCACTTAAGCCCAAGAGTTGGAAATTGCTTTGAGCTGTGATGCCACAGCACTCTACCAAGAGCAACAAAGTGAGACTCTGTCTCAAAAAAAAAAAAAAAAAAAAGAAATACAAAGTTGACTTAAAGATAGATGGCAGTCAATGGGAAAGCAAACTAAAAGTGAACTCACATTTCTTCTGCCATCCAGACTTAGTACCTTGATGAAAGGGACCAGGTTTTATGCCCATATAATTTATAATAAATACAGAATATTATAAATATGTACAGGAGCATGCGTTTATAAGAGACACAAGGAAAGAATGAATTTGTGTTCAGAACATATTTTTATTTTCTTTCCCAGTTAAGCTTTGTAGTGAGGTGAGGAGGTTTGCAGGAAGATCAGGCTAGCTCCCTGCACCCTCAGATTCTCTGGAGGTTGAAGGTTTCAGGGGCAACAATAAATAGTGGCGACCTCTGAGAGGGGTGCCAAATGTAGAAGAGAACAAACTAGGAAAGTGGTTGATGAGTTCTGGGAGTGAGGAGACAGGCAAAGACGGAGAAAAATACTGAGTTGCTTGTTTTATCTTCACCCCATTCACGTGCCGCTTTTAACTCCTTTTTGCCGCTCTTACGGGGACAGAATGAAAGCTGTATGCGTATATATTCAGTGCTGTATCCCACAAAGTCCTGTGTGGGGAAGAAATCCTCAGGACTCCAACAAAAGCACTGCTACTTGGGGTACAAGTAGAGAAAGAAAGCAGGCCAGAAACCAAACTGCAGGATCATAGCAGCCCCTTCCCATACTCTTGCAAGTCCTCATGACCCTGACAAGAGTACAGCCATCCTGGGGAGACAGCTAGGGATAGAAAGAGACCGAATGGCATGGTCACAGCAGTCCCCTCCCCACCCTCCTCCAATGCTTTAGGGCTGGTATTCCTAGGAAGCTTCAGACCTCCTACCCTGGTCCTGGCTGGCACTAGAGATAAGGCCTTCCTGCAAGATTGACACCTTTTGTGGATGGCAGTAATTCTGAACTCAGTCTCAGACACAGCCTCTTTCACTCTGTAGGAAAGACAACTTCCCTCACCTCTCCTGACCCCCTCCCACATTCCAATTACACTAACAAAAGTCTCTTGATACTATGTGAGCTGAGCTGACTTCTGGACAGACTCCATTCCGCTCCTTTAAAATAAAGCCTACCCTTCACCCCTGGACTGGCCTCTTCTCCTTCTTGCAGACTATGACAGGACTCTGTCCCTAACCCTCTCACCCGATCCAGTCAGGAAGCTGGGGAGATGTTTAACCCCCACTCCTGTGGCCACAGCAGGAAGTCTTATAGTTGAGGGTAAGTTGGTCATGGCAGAAAGGGCTTCCTTTTTCTAGGGATGAAACTCCCAGGTGACTCCTAAAGCTTTAAGACAGGAGGGTCTTTCAAATACTTCCCACTTCAGCAGTGAAAGAGATTTTCTTAAAACCCTGGGTAGATGCATTTGTGTTGTAGGCTTTTGGAATAAGGATAAAAATAGCTGAAGTCATAGAAAGGTGGTTGAAGAAGTTTGTATCAAGTCCCAAAATGCTTAAAATTTAAAGGTCAAAAATCTGGGACTGCAGGTAGAGAAACTGAGTACACTCTGAAATCAGTTTATCAGCTTCTAAGATTTATCTAGATAGCGGGCACTGCTGGCTATATCTATTTTCTCCTTTTTTTTTTTTTTTTTTTTTAACAAAAAGAATCCCAGTTTTGTGCATGGTAACGGCATGTGCCCAGCTTAAAACAGAAATAATTTTTAGCCTGCCCTATGGCCTTAGTGTGGTCTTGTGGCATAGTTGTGGAGTCAATGAGATGTAAGCAAAACCGGTGCTTCATGATGGGATGGGATGCGCCCAGGCCCTTCATGCTGTAAGTCCTGCTCACGTCGCAGCCTGTAGCTCGTGAAAACTCTCCCTGGACTCTTCACGAAGATAAATGCAAAGTTGTATCCAGCTCCGTCACTCCCTGCTCCCCCACCTCAGAAAGTTCTCGCCGTGTCCGTTACTTTGCTAGCTCCTCCTCAATTTTCGTGTCCCAATTTGAAAGTAATTTCCTTTAGGAAGCCCTATACGGTTCTGTGAAGGCAGATTTTAGTCCCTTCTTATTGTGTTTACTTACTATTTCCCCCCACTAGACTGTAAGCTCAGTAGTTCATCCTTTATTTCATCTACACGTATCAGACAAGTGGTTAACTTTTATGTCATTAGCAGGTCCTGGTGAGTAATAATGAACCACATGAGAACTGACTCCACTTTCATAGACTTGTAATCTGGGGAGAGGCCATGGAACCTTTGATCTTTTCAGCACACCCCTGTGACATTAAATGTTCATCGAGTTGCCAGATACATCATGAGAGACAAAAAAAGACTAACTTCTGTGTATGTGGTATTATTAGTTTGGTGATACAAAAGCCACAATTAATTCTTGTAAGGCATCGTTCAGGGTATCGATTTGAAATAGTTTTGGCTGCAATAACTGAAAATCCAATTTGTACATAAGGATTTGGTGTATTTAACATCCCAAGAAGAATGTAGATGGCCTGTTATCTCCACAATGCCATCAGGGCTGCAGGCCCTTTCTGCTTTCAGCCACCCCTAACATGAAGCTTTTCTTTTTAATGTTCTTGCCTCATGGAGGCAAAGTGGCTGCTCTACCTTCAGCATCATGCTGCATTCCAGGCAGAAGAAGGAAGGCAAAGAGTAAAAGGTTCAGGCTAATGAAACTGCCCACCTGAAGGAAATTTCCTGAAGTCATATTCAGAAAGTTTTGCTTACATCTCATTGACTCCACAACTATGCCACAAGACCACACTAAGGCCATAGGGCAGGCTAAAAATTATATCTGTTTTAAGCTGGGAACATGCCGTTACCATGAACAAAACTGGGATTCTTTTTGTTAAAAAAAAAAAAAAAAAAAGAAAAAGGAGAAAATAGATATAGCCAGCAGTGCCTGCTATATAGATAAATCACTATTGCAAATCATTTTTTATGCAGGCAATTCCTAATTCAGGACTGACTGATTTTCTAAAAATGTTCATTTAAATTTCTGGATTTCTTGTTTGTAACTCAGTCTGCAGTTACTCATGGTGAAACTGGAAAATGAGTTCAGAGGGCTCATTTATTTCCCATGTGCTCTGAGCAACACAGAACATACAGGGATTATACTGCATAGAGGCAAACCCTGGAAGTTTTGGAGAATTTTTGTTCCCCTGGCAGCTGCGGGAAGTTTCATCCTGTTGGCATAAAGCTGAACATCTGATAACAACCACATGCTTCAAAAGGGAAAGGAAACAATGAGTGGCTCTAGCACTCAGGGCTTGATCAAAGCAAAAGAAAGACTTGGACAAATGGTAGAGCAGAAATAGTCCAAGCTTTAAAATTAGACGGCTGTGCTTAAATTCCTGGCTTTCATACTTAATGACTATTTGACCTTGGGCTATTTTTACAATCTTTCTAAGTCTTTCATCTCATCTACAGAATGGAGATAATATTTCATGAGGCTTTGGAAATAATTAAATTAGATATTGTATGTAAAAGACCTAATATACTCATATGCTTTTTTAATGGAAAAGCTATATCTGATTTTTGAACTGGAAGCAATCAGAATATTTAGGGAGAAGTAATTCTTTCAGTGTTAATAAACCTTAAGGAAGGGAATTCTACGTAAAGACAGGTTTCAGCATATATAGGTTTGCTTCGTGGGCATAAAAATGATAGCATTTCTGCTTGTAAAAATAGATTTCAAAATTTTCTAAGACAAAATAGGTATGAATTTTCCTGTTTCTAAAGGGAAGATGATTTGAAGGGGGTGGTAGGCAATAATACATAACATTTAGATCATTCCTTTACTATGATGAGAAAAACGAATAGCTCTCAGAGCGTCCCAATCATAGATTTTTATAAACACACACAGAGGCTGGTGGACGAGAGACCCGTAAGTGAGGACACTGGGCACGTGTGAAATGGCCATTCCGTCCTGCGGATCAGAGCCTGTGTGAGGTTCTCTATGCCTCTCTCAAATGTTCAATTTCAGGAAGGTTTTAGCAAATCACAAGTCAAGAGAAGATCATTCATGATAGATGGGAGTTCAGAATCATCATATATGGAATTGTTGATGAAGGCCATGTAATTTGATCCAGAGAATTAAAAAAAAATTCCCAGAGACCCACTATCTGTCCTCAAATGCTCTGAGTTGTTATACAGTTCAGCTTTCAGGCTGGAAGTGGCAAGGTGGTCACCTACAGATGACCTATGTTTGGTCAACTCAGTGTTGACTCCTCAAATTGTTTTTAAATGTTTTGAATTAGCAGTCAACCCTGAAGTCATGAGATTTCACTTAGAACTATTGATTTATGACTTTCCTAGAATTAGAAATTCTTTCTCCCTTTAGAGCAACAAATAGCTGGAGATAAGTAGAGGTTGCCCAGTGCATAGGTCGTGTTCTTTCCTTTTCACCGATCTCCACATTCTCGCCATCTCCCTTACCGACTGACCAGTCTTCATAGCAATCTTTATCCAGGTTTTGGGGGGTCATACTTTTTCTAATAAGATATTTTATGTCTCTGTCAACAGTTTTTTTACTCACAAGCAGCATTACTCACCAGCATTCAAGGTTATAGCACATGGACTAGATTTAGTATATATTGTGCTGGGTATAAAACTAAAGCATGGGCAGATTTGAATTCAATTAAAGAGCTTCCTAACAGAGTTGTGTGAAAATAGAGTGAGTAGTGTTTTCAGAGTGTAGCCACTGAGAGTGAGCTCCCTGTAACTATGACTATTCAAGAAATGGCTGAATGCTCACTGTCAGTGATGCTGTGAAGTGTCACTCATTCTGTGATAGGGGCCTCTAATACCCAATAACTGACAGTACACCTATTAATTTCAATCAGTATGGATTAAGAATGGGAGATTTGGTTTGTAGAAAATAACCAACTAAAAGGCAAAATTCAAATTTAAGAAAGTAAATGGCAATAAAAACAGTCTGAAACAGTACTTGAACTATCTTTACTTTTCTCATGCTGTTTAACTGAAGGGGACCTTTTGATAGCAATAGAGCATTTCAAATCACTTTGTTGTGGATTTATAACAATGTTTCTTCTCTGAGACAAGTCATTCCTCCCCAAGGGTTCTCTTCCTTATTTTTGCATTAAGAAAAGGGTATAAATGGTGTGGTGAAAGATTAGGTAATTCTCAATTCATGGGTCCACAATAGCCATTATTTTAAAACATTTGTGAAGACCAGAATATCCTGTCCCTTCCTTCTCCAAATGCCAAAAGTTTTCCCATGTCTATGAAAGGAGACAGGAGTTTATTCTTGTTTTTATCATTTGATAAAGTGATTTAAGTTAATGGAACACAACAACATTTTCAACAAATATACAGACATTTCGCAACATGTCACAACATAAGGAAAATAAAATCTAATAAGTACATTCTTCTAAAAAGTGATATTTTTTAGATACTTGTAGATTCATATACAGTTGTAAGAAATAATAGGGAGACTTTTGCACAGTTTCCCTCAATGAAAACATTGAGCAAAATTATAGCATATTATCACAGTGGGAATATTGGCATAGATACAATCTACCTCTATTATTCAGATTTCCTCAAACTTATTTGGACTTGAATGTGTGTGTGTGTGTGTGTGTCAAGCTGTATACAGTGTGTAGGTTCTTGTGCTCTGCAGTCCCCACACCACAATGATCTCTGGTGCTGTCCTTTTACAACTATGCCACCACTCCCTCACACATTGTTCCTACAACCACTCACTCTTCCTCCTCTGTCTTTTTGACTGAGGTATTTTAAACGGTTTGCATTTAAAATAATTAATGAAACTTTAGTGCTAAAGTCTTCCATTTTCTTATTTACTTAATTTCTTTTCTTACTTACTTTCTATTTGTTTCCTCTAATTCTTGTTCCTCTGTTTCTCTTTTCTTTACCTAAACATTTTTTTTTCGAAGAATTTATTCTGATAAACAGTAATTTTAACATAGTTATTTCAAAGTAGAGATTTTGAGTGTATCTTTTGAACAGCTTTCACAGGGGTTGCTCTGGGTGTCATAAGGGATATAAACTATGTGTGACTTATAAATTACTAGAACCAACATTTGCCATTTTGCTTGAAGTGTGCAAGCATTCCATTTAGGTGCCCTTCTCCTTCCCACTTTTCACTACTGTCTTGGGTATCAAGTGGTATTATATTTTCTTGTTTTAATCACTAAATACAATTTTTAACACTTCTTATGGAAAGAATAGTTTATAGTTATGCACTCATATTTCTCCCTGTCTGCTGTTTTATTTATTTATTTATTTTTTCCTCTTCCTGATGATCCTAGATTCTTTTTTTTTTCCTAATCATTTTCTGCCTGTTTGAAGAACTTTGTTTAGGGAATCTTTAAGAGTATGTCCATTTAAAACAAATTATTTTAGTTTTCCTTTGTCTAAGAATAATTTTATTTCTTCTCATTCCTGAAGACTATTTTTTGCCAGATACATGTATATTAGACTTCATAGTTGACAAATCTTTTCTTTTAGCACTTGATAAATAGTTGTGCTACTTCCTTCTGGTCTCCATGGTTTCAGCTGAGATGTCTGCTGTCACTTGAGCTGATGTTTCTCTATAGGTAATGTACCGTTTCTCTCCAGTGGCACTTAAGATTTCAATCTTTCATTTTCAAAAATTATCATATTTCATTTCATTATCATATGTCTTGGTATGAATTCCTTTAAGTTTGTCTTGTTTGGGTTTCACTCAGCTTCTTTGGACACATAGGTTTGTGTCTTGTCAAAATCAGGTTGGGGTGGGGAGCAGGTTTTAGCCATTTTTGCTTCAAGTACCCTTTCTGCCCTAGTCTCTCTTTCTCTTCTCTTCCTAGGACTCTAATGGAATGATTGTTAGATGTTTTTATTATTATCCCACATGTCTCTGAAACCTTATTCATTTTGGTTAAAGTTTATTTTCTCTGTTTTTTTCAGATTGGGTTAATCCTAGATACTTGTAGATTCACATGCAGTTGTAAGAAATAATAGGGAAACTCTTGCAGTTTCCCTCAATGAAAACATTTAGCAAAATTATACCATATTATCACAGTGGGGATATTGACATTGATACAATCTACCTCTATTATGCAGATTAGATATTAACCTCTGTCATTTCCACTGTACTATTGAGCCCAATTAGCGAGTTAGTTTTTGTTTTAAAATTTTGGTTTTTCAATTCTATAATTTTCATTTTCATTTGGTTCTCTTTTGTAATTTTTTATTACTTTGCTGAGTTTTTTCTAATTTGTAAGAGCATTTATAATTGATTGCTAAAGGATTTTTATAAATGGTTGCTTTATCTTGTCAGACAATTCCAGCATCTGATCCATCAAGGTGCTGGTCAGTTGATGGCTTTTTCTCATTCCAGTGCTGATTTTCTGGGTTCTTGATATGACAGGTGATTGCATATTGTATCCTGGACAGCTTGTCTATTATTTTAGGTAAACTCTAGGTCCTATATAATTTTTTTATTTCAGCAGCAGTTACCCTACTTAGATTCAGCATGCAAGTCTTGGCCTACTTTTGTGAGCTATTCTCCCAATGTCTGTTTGTCATTTTAGAGCTCTTATGGTGTTATTTTGGTCTGTTTGTTGCTCTCACTGGCCTCTGTTGGAGCTGCCGAGGAGGGTGGCAGAGATTTCCTCAGGCCACCCACAGAGTGTCTCTCAGTGAGAGAGGGGTATGTTGAGATATTTCTTTTTGGCCCTGATGTCTCTGAATGGTAGGAGACTGGGAGATTCTCATATTTGAGGGGACAAAGAAACTGGCTGGATCAGGCTGTCCTGCTATTGCCTTTGCTTAGCTCCTTACCTGCCTGCCTTGTTGTCTTTGATTGAAGGAGGAGAATCACATGGGACAAAAAGGCTTCCTATACTGGGCTGCTTACTGTGACGAGGTCTCCTTGTCTGGATTCACACACCTCCTACAAAAAAATCATTTAAAAATTACCTTCAATATTTAGGAAAAGTCAGTTCAGTTATGGTTGAGACTATTTTCATTCTGTTTTTTGTGTAGTTGAATTTTTAGTGTATTTACTAGAACATAAACTCCAAAGATTTTTTCCTATGGCAGGCATCTGATATTCCTGATCAAGATACTGGTTGTCTTATCTGCTAGAATGGTAGTATTCAAAAAAATATTGTTTGGCGGTTGACATCAAACTAGATAGAGGAAAAGAGGTAGGGCATAGGATTTTACCTTAGTTACTGGTTTCATTACAGTCTTGGATGTAGTAGACAATGGAGACATCAGATTTGAGGCTAGAACAAAATTCAGTAGAAAAGATATGAATTTGCAGTGAAGGGATGCCCTTTTGTTATGGATATTTTATGCTCTCACAATCAGAATAATTTTATTTCAAAAGTGAAATAGTATAATTTAGAACTTGTTACAGACCAAAATTCTTCATTGAATTCTTCACCTCTAGAATAAGGTCAGAGATGTTATTTGTGCATTTCAGAGATTAAAGAAATTATAGCAGTGTGGTTAAAAGCTTGAACTTTAGAGTCAGACCTCTTGGGTTTATATCCCGGCTTCCACACTCATCAGATATATAGCCTTGAATAAGTTAAGTAAGCTTTGAAAGACTTTTATTGTCTCAACTGAGTTCATGATAGGATCTATTTCACAGGCTTCTTGTGAATAATATATGAAAAAAATATGTAAAACACTTAACATAGTACCTAGCATATCTATTAATAATCAGATATACTTAAGACATCACAGGACTTCAAAACTTGGCTTTACTTTTTGTGATATGTGACTTCCTCATCTATGAAAAGGAATTTATAACAAATGATGGCTTCTTAGGACTGTTACCTATATAAAAGCATAGTGTGAATGACACAGGCTCATTATTATATATTTCTTGGTATGTATTGGTGTTGGTGTGGTTTCTGCTGTGAGTCATTTTTTTTAACATTCAGAAACCTAGTTTCTATCCTTATACAAATTTCATGGATTTTCCATTTGATAGTGCCCCACAAGTAATAAACTCATACTTTTGTAGTTTCCCTTTATTCAAGCATTCATATTATAACTGGGGACTATAGAACTGAATAATTCTAATGAATAATATTTATTGAATATTGCCCATCCATCACACACTGGATTGACATTGCATGTTTTCTCACATAACCCTTAGAACCATCTTGGAAAGTAGCTTCATTTTAGATGAGAGGCCAAGGCTTAGAGAGGTAAGTTGCTCTGAATCACACATCTTATAAATAATTATCATATCTGGGATTCAAAACCAGTTGTATCTGATTCCAAAGCCAGAGTTTACATTATAATATCAAGAGACTGTTATAACAGGAGATTCTTAAGCCAGAAAATCAGAAGTCTTTCTAGATTATTCACCAACTTTCCCACCTGATCATTTCTTCCTCTACCAGTCACTCACTAAGACTTGCCCTTTACCTGCTGATTGTCTTTGTTCAGTCCTTAGTTCTCCTCTTCTGGCACTATTGCCCAGGCTGTCTCTGTTGATTCTTACAACTGTCAATGAACTTATCTACCTGTGCTAGTCTCCCCTTCCCTCCAGGCCTTTGTCCACAGTGCCAATGGAGAAATTATTCTAAAATGATGATTCTATTCTCATAGTAACACCCATTTTACAGGGTAAGATCCAAGCTTTTTAGCATGATATACAAGGTGCCTTTCTAATCTAACCTAGGTCTCCACCATTCCCTCTCTACACCTAATCTATTTTGCTTGAATTTTTAACAGTATTAATCTGCTTCTATGGCACAATGCATCGTTTTTTTCCTCCTCTGTGCTTTTGCACATGCTGTTCTTTCTGGCTGGAATGCCTCCTTGAACACTTTTCCCTTCACATTTCTTCTTTCAGCTAAAAGTTCAGCAACATACCTTTCAAAACTACTCCAGTCATCACATTCTGACACTCTCTATCTACATATGAAATTTAAAATATCTTTTAAGGCCAGGCATGGTGGCTATGCCTGTAATGTTAGCATCTGGGAGGCTGAGGTGGGAAGATCACTTGTGCTCAAGAGTTCAAGATCAGCCTGAGCAACAGTGCAATCCCATATTTATTAAAAATAGCTAGACATCATGGTGGGCAACTGTAGTTTCAACTACTCAGAAGGCTGAAGCAAGAGAATCACTTGAAACCAGGAGTTTGAGTTTGCTGTAAGGTAAGCAAATACCATAGCATCTAGTGACTGTGTTTTCCTTGAAGGCAGAGTGTATTTTACTTCTGTGTAAAATCCTCTTTTCCTACCATGGGATAGAAGCTCTATAAGTGTTTGTTAAATAAATGAATGAATAAATGAGTTAGTGATACATTGCTATGCCTAAAATCTAGTGTTCATTTTATTCTACTTAGTACTGGAGTGATAGCCAGACCAATTAAGCAAGGGAAAAAAATAAAAAGCATCCAAATTGGAAATGAAGAAGTCAAATCAGCCTTGTTTGCAGATGACATGTTCTTATGAAAAAACTAAAGACTCCACTAAAACTATCTTAGAACTAATAAATTCAGCAAATTTGAAGGATACAAAATCAACATAAACAAATTAGAATTATTTCTACATATTAACAGGAATCAATCTGAAAAAGAAGTCAAGAAAGCAATATTATTTACAATAGCTACTAAAAAAATGCCTAGGAATAAATTTAACCAAATAATTGACAGATCTCTATAAGAAAAACTATAAAACACGAATGAAATAAATTGAAAGGGGCACACAAAGAAATAGAAAGATAGTCCATCCTCCTGAATTGGAAGAATTCATGTTGTTAAAATGTCCATATTACCCAAGTGAATTGCAGATTTAATGCAATCCATCTCAAAATATCAATGACATTATTCATAAAAATAGAAAAATTCTAAAATTTATATGGAACCACAAAAGACACTGAAAGCTAAAGCAGTATTGAGCAAAAAGACCAAATGTCACTACCTGATTTCAGATTATATGACAAAGCTATCATAAATAAAACAGTGCTGTACTGGCATAAAAACGGATGCATAAGCTAATTGAACAAAATAAAAAATACAGAAATAAATCTATGCACTTATAGTCAACTAATTTTTGATAAAGATGCCAAAAACATACAACTGGGAAAGGACAGTCTCTTTAATAAATGGTGCTGGGAAAACTGAGTATCCATATGCAGAAAAATAAAACTAGATTCTCATCTTTCATAATATACAAAAGCAGCTCAAAATGGACTAAAGATTTAAGCATAAGACCTGAAACTATGACACTACTAGAAGAAAACATTAGGGGAATGCTCCAGGACATTGGTCTGGGCAACAAATTTTTTTTTTTTTTTTTTTTTTTTTTTTTGCAGTTTTTGTTCAGGGCTGGGTTTGAACCTATCACTTCCAGCATATGGGGCTGGTGCCCTACTCTTTTGAGTCACAGGCGCTGCTCCTGGGCAATGAATTTTTGTGTAAGACCTCAAAAGCACAGGCAACAAAAGCAGATTGGACAAATGGGATGACATCAAGCTAAAGAGCTTCTGCACATCAAAGGAAACAATCATCAAAGTGAGGCGACAACCTATAGAACAAGAGAAAAGATTTGCAAAGTATCCATTCAGTAAGGGATTAATAACCAGAATGCATAAGAAACTTAGATAACTAAAAAGAAAAACCAAATAATCTGATTTACAAATGGGCAAATGACCTGAATTGACATTTCTCAGAAAAAATGGACAAAAAATATATGAAAAATACTCAGCATTTGTAATCATCAAAGAAATGCAGATCAAAGCCACATAGAGATATGTTCTCACTCTAGTTGATGTGGCTATTATCAAAAAGACAAAAAAAATCAAATGTTGGTGAGGATGTGGAGAAAGGAGCTCACTTATAAACTGTTGGTGGGAATGTAAAATAGCACAGCCATTATGGAAAACAGCATGGAGAGTCTTCTAAAAACTAAATAGAGAACTGCCATTTGATCTAGCAACCCTACTCCTGCGTACATAGCCAAAAGTAAGAGATATTAATACTCCTGTGCTTATTGCAGCACTATTCACAATCACCAAGACATTGAATCAACCTAAGCGTCCATCAACAGATGAATGGATAAAGGAAATGTATATATTTGCATGGAACATTATTCAACCATAAAAAGGATGAAATCCTGTCATTTATAGCACTATGTGTGAAACTAGAGGTCATTGTGTTAAGGGAAATAGCCAATCACTGAAAGTCAAATATCTTTTCTTACTCATATCTGGAACTAAAAAAGTGAATCTTGTAAAGAGCCAGAGGCTGAGAAGGGATGTGGGTGGGGGAATGAACAGATGTAGGTTTATGGGTACAAAATATAGAAGGAATAAATTGTAGTATTCAATGGCACAGTAGGAAAATTATAGAGAACAAAAATGTATTGAATATTTCAAAATAGTTATAAGAGAAGAAATTATAATGTTCTCAACATGAAGATTCCCTGAATATCTTAACTGTTATACACCAATAAAGATTTTTTTTAGAAATCTAGAGTAAGTGAACACCCACAGGGTGTGCAGTGCTCCATTAGGCTCTAGAACTTGAGACAGAATTTATTCACAGCTCCTCCCTTTAAAATATCTCCATCCATTTGTCCAGCCAGGTACTGATTATATTTTTTTTCTTGGCAGTTTCTGGCCGGGGCTGGGTTTGAACTTGCCACCTCTGGCATATGGGGCTGACACACTACTCCTTTGAGCCACAGGCACCGCCCTAATTATACTTCTTAATTCAGTGTGATTGACATCTTTTAGGTCACCTGACTCGACAGTTGGTTTTTTGGGAAAGAATACAAATAAATCATAAAAATAAGACACTAAGAATTTCACTAGCTCACCATGGAGTCATTCAACATGCTTCCTTTATACTTCTAAGTGTAACCCTAACTTTCCAAACTCCTTTATTTAGAGAATGAGCCATTTTTTTCTAGTGTGAGGGATCCGACAACACTTTAAGAATCCCCGTAATTCTTTTGCATGGAGTAAAAAAAGGCACTGTATCCAATGCAGGCTGAACCATTACAATTACTCCCAGCACTGGCTGAATGCACACATCTAAGCCTGTACTATGTACAGAAGGAGGGTTCTGGAAGGAGAGTGGCAGGTACGAAAATTCTGATACTGCAAATGGAATGATTCTCATTAGAATTTACTCTAAGACCCAAGAAATTAGTAGGGCTTGACCTAGAACTCTGGCTCTCTTGCCTGGAAGAAAAATGGACGTGCCTCTGTTTGTTTTAATCACTTGTACTCTGGACTTAAAATGAACCAGGGCCTCCTGCTGCCAAAAATTAATTTGCAATGCATCAGGGAATGCACTGAGTATGTGGCCTGGTTTCAGGGGAAATGTGCCCGTGGTTATTTTGTGTGCTAATGCGAGTTTGTGCATCAGCACAGGGTCTGTCAGTGGCTGGAATACCGGGCTATGACTTAGAAAAACCCCATTTCTATTTTTACCTTTTTCACTGCCTTAATGTATGACCTCAATCTTTTAACCCCTCTCTGCCTCAGTGTCTTCACCTGTGCTGGGCTTTTCCCTTTACAGAGCATAAATGAAATACTGCTTAATGAGAAAAATATGTTCTGTCACAGCAAAAATACTGATTTTTATGAATTAGTTGTATAAACATATTCTTTGTGAGCTGCAAAAAAAAAAAAAAAAAAAAAAAAGAGAGAGAGAGAGAGATGTCATAAAGGAACATTAGGATCTGCCAAATGGTATGTTGAGATAATCCTGCTCAGTACTGTGAGAAGTGTCCTGATAGATACTATTATTATTCTTAATGCTGAATCCATGGAGCTTTAGGAAATGTCACGGTTTGAATTTCTGTCTAATTAGATATGTCATTCACATAGCAACATAATGGGAAAGAGGAAATTATTATAAGGATTGTAGATATATTCCTTTTCCCTCCTTCCTTCTCTCTCTCCTATAGAGGAAGAAAAGAGAGCTCATTGCCAATCTGCTCAGGGCAAGGAAAGAGTCTTTAGGAGGGAGAGAGGAATGAGCCATGGCTGTTCACCTAGAAGCAACAAGTGAGAACTCTACTGGTGAGTTTTCTCTCAAACTTAACTGAGCAAAACGCGGAGAATAATTAGCTCAGCGATTCACCCTTTATTTCTAATGGACATAATGCTCATCAAGTGGACTTTCCCTTTCATTTTATTTGCTTAAAAATTGTCCATGACCCTCCCTTAAGAGCCAGGTCCTATGTACTGAGTAAACACAAATAAGCTTTTCTTTAGAAATAGAATAAATTGGGCCCTGTTTAAAAACACTACACAGCCCATAAAACTTAAAACTCCAAGCCCAGCTTTGACTAGTATGTCTAATATGGGAAATGTATTTGAATTTCTCCATTCACACTCCCTGCACTAGGTCCCACTTGTAACCAATGGGATTCTTTGGCCCTAGTGCAGACCCACTCCAAACCCTCCTGCACGTTTTTGGATTAATGTCATGTTCTTATCTCTGACTAGAGGTATGTTAGGTAGTGGCAGTCATCTTGTGAGAAGACACAGACGAAAAAAAAAAAAGAAGACATAGACGAATGGAAGCTGAAAGGACTGGAAAGTCAGCTCAATTTGACTAGCTTTTTTGAGCCCCTGACATTGTTCAGTTGAGGAACAAAGAGATGAACTGATTTGATTAAGGTCACGTGGCTGTGTCATGAATAGAACATAGGCTGACTCTTGACTCTGTTCATCTTTACTATATCAATGAATTAAATAAGCTTCTTTCCAAGAACATGCATTTTGTTTATTAAAAAAGGTTGAAATGTAATATAAAAATTAATAACTTGGTAGTTAAGAACATGGGTCAAGAATGAGGCTACTGAGTGCAGATTCTGATGGTGCAAGTTAATGTGAGGACTTGGGAGAGTTATTGACATAAACTTCTCAGTTCCCTCATCTATAAATGTGTAAACTAACAATAATCACTCCTGGGGATTTTGTGGAGATAGATAATCCATGCTGAAGTGATACAATCTCTGGCACTATTTGAGCAGGAAATACATGAAAGCAAAGTGTAGAGCAAAAAAAAAATTAGTATTTTTTTCTTCTGGAGTATTTCTGTACAAATCCAGTTAGATCACAGAGATACCTTTATGTTCAGACTAGTTCTTAAAACTCGAACTAAAGATATTATCTTAAAAATAAAATTCAAAGAGCTAAAAGAAATGATTCCGAGAAATGTGTGAAAAGTTCCTTGAATGTTTGTTTACTTAAAATATACAGTTGATTCTTGGAGTCAATCCCAGAGCAAATCTTAAATGACTTGTAAAGAAACATAATCACTCTAAATTTAGAAGAGAAAAGGAGAACAGTGAAGGAAGACAAGATTTCAGTAAGAATCCACTTATTATTTTTTCCGAGGTTTCACACTTGGCCCTGATAATCCGTTTCACTGCCCTTCAGAACAAAGAAATATGGCAAGACATGTGAGTCCAATCTTTCTGCAGATCAAATAACCAACACTGACAGATCCTGCGTTTCCCCACCTTACTCCCTTGTCTGAGTTCATTAGATGAGTTGCCATGGGGCCAGCCCTAGATCACGGAATGCAATCCTAAAGCTTCTCTGGAAGGGAACTTTTTCACTTTGTCACTCACCTCTCTGATGTGTTTTCATTTCCTCTGCCATTGTGCTCATGCCCAAGTCTAAATTGCAGCCTAAGTAATAAATCTGTAGCCACAGTCCTGTATCCTTATTACTCTTGGTTCTTTCCCCCTTGACCCTTGTAAAACTCTTACGCGAGTTTTCGATATAGAAGGTGAGTGTGTGTGGGCCAAGGAAATACAGAAATTATCATGCTAGTGGTTCTTTCTAGTGCATGAATTTATATGAGTCAACATGTAGCTATCTAAACTGCTCTCTCTATATTTTCTTCCATTATAAACCCTGAAAACTGTCAAAAGTTAAACCTCATCTAAAAAATTGAGGAAAGGAGAACAGTGAAGCAGGACAAGCTTTCAGTGAGAATCCGTTTATTATTTTTTCTTTGTTAAACCTCTGGGGGCTAAACTTCACCATTGCTTCTCATTTGGAGAACCCAAGGGGGAGTAATAGGAAAGTACCAGAATTTTATGCAATCATTTTGCTTTGAAAGAAAATAACTTAGTCACTGCAGAGCATTTTTGTAGTGCATTTTTTCTAGGAAATAAATATTAAATAATACATTAGCCCACTGAATCAGGGTAGAAGCTGAATGGTGACCTACCATATCTAATAATTAGCCGTGACGCATGTGGGAACCTCTCTTTTAGATACTCAAATAGCATTCGTACCCATTACCAAGTTCTACGACTTGTTTGGCCTATACTTTTATACACACTGTGCCCTCTTTATTCTATTGTCCTACTCCCAATTGTTTCTTTTGATTTCAATTTCTTCATGTACCTTTTCCTGTTTTATGTTTTTAAAGACTTATTAAATACTTTTCCGAACAAAACATGAGTGAATGAATGATAAATAAGTCTCTCCATGTGATCCATACATTTGTCATTAATCATTAATTTAAAATGAATCAAAACATTTTGTTTGGTAATAACATTGCTCCTAGGATAATCAGTGCGAAATGAATTCATGTGTTTGTTGAGATCTTGTTTTGTATCAGGTTCTGTATTATGTGCTAATATAGTGGTACAGAAACACACATGGTTCCTGACCTCAAGGAGCATACAGTCTATGTAAATGAGGGTTTCTACTAATCAATCACTACAGCATCTGCGTCAGTACGTTCATATGCCTTGCACGAAGATGTGTTTGCTCACATATTTGTCACATATGATGCAGAATTCAGCCTGCCACAAAATCCAGTTTTCTGCTGAAGTTTGCTAGGATCATCAGTATGGGAATTGTTGGTTATGATTCTGTCTTCACGTAATTCTCCAGTAGATTTCAGCCTGTGATACCACACTGGTTTAGATGCAGGGGTCCTCAAACTGCGGCCCTCAGGCCACATGAGGCGGTGTGAATTGTATTTGTTCCGGTTTTGTTTTTTTACTTCAAAATAAGATATGTGCAGTGTGCATAGGAATTTGTTCATAGTTTTTTTTTTTTTTTTTTAACTATAGTCTGGCCCTGCAAAGATCTGAGGGACAGTGAACTGGCCCCCTGTTTAAAAAGTTTGAGGACGCCTGGAGAGGATATGATTTATTTTCTTTTGCTCATTATAAAAGGAATTTCCTAGGAGGGGTGATGGACTACCTTGTAAATCATAGCTGAACTTTCAGCTGTTAAGGAATAGTGTCATTGTGTGTATGTTTGATTCGGTTTTGGATTTACAAACATGCATGAAGCAGTTCAATCTAGATTCTCTTACCTTCTCATTCTTTCCTCCTCATTAAAGCCTTTAGTTATTTACTTGCTTATGGACTGAGTAGGCTGAACCAGCATGACACCTGCCCCCAAGTGCTATTATCAAAAGCTTTTATTAAGTGCATAATTGTGCAAGGCTTTGGGTAGCTGCCACTCACATACACAAAGAGCCATATATTCAGAGTGTCTCTGGATTTTTTTTTCCTGTCAGAGATTATGCTTATGCAGCTTAATCCCCATATTTGTGGAGTTAAAATATTGAATTTTTTTGTTTTCTGAGAGATTGATGCAAAGTTTATCAACTCATGATTTTTTCCATGTTAATCATTACGTGGAAGTGGCTCTTCCCTTTTCTGGTTCTTTCACTTAGTATCTTTTCTATTCTCTTCCCTGACACTGGTTCTCTCCTTCTCATGTCAGAAATTCTTAAATATTTTAATGCATATTTGGGGGGAAAGTCGTAGAATATTAGGTTCAGGTTAATTTTATCTAACTGATCGTTCAAATCCAGCGGAGGAAAATACCTTCAGTAATTACAATGTAAATAACTATAATGTAGGCCAGCACCACGTGACTCCAGGGGGCACAATTGTGGTCTTGAATTTATACCCAGATGTGCACAGGAGCCCCCAGAGCTACACCCCTGGCTCTGGTTTTCCTCCTACGTTTCCCGCCTGTCCACTGACCGTCCCAACTTCTCAAAAATCCACATTTTCTTCCCACTCCTCTCAACCCCAACAGCTCTTACTGCTTTTCCTGCTTTCTTTCAGACACACGCGCCCCCACACACAGTATTTTGTGGTTCTTCTTCTTGATCACATACAATTAGTCACAACAACATATCGACTGTGTTATCAGAACATCACGGGCATCCCTCCAGCCCTTTTCCTTGCTGGTTGCAACACTCTTTAGTTTAGACGCCTTATTAATCTGTACCAGGCTGCTGCCAGTCACCTAGCTTAATAAGGTCTTTCTCTGACTCACTGATCAAAGCTCCACCCATCGTTCAAGACCTGCCTAAACGAGCTGGTTGCCCCACTCATAGCGATTTCTCCTGCCTCTAGGCTCTCTAAGCACCCCTTGGAATTCACATGACTGTTTTCTAAAATAGTGAAGTTGCAAGTGCCTTGAGGGGTGGGGTTGCCCCTGCAGCATCCTACCCCATTCACAGCCAGCGCCGAGGCTCCCCTAGACCACATCAGGACATCAGGAATGTTCCAGCCTCACTCCTGAGCGTCAAATGCTCATCTCCAACTACCTCTCTATATGAGAACATCAAGCAGGAGAATCTCCGAGTTCTCGTCACACTTCTCTTCCCTTGATTCCCCGTTTCTGTGAATTATTCCATTCCCCATCCAGCTACCCACTCACAAACCTCCATGTTCCTCTGCCTCAGCCCCATCGTCCATCCAGTCACCAGACCCTGTCACATGCCCCAGCATTCTGGCATCTCCTCACATTTTCCAAATCCATCCTCAGAAGTGTTAACTTCATTCAAACTCTTTATTTCTCACTTGTATCACTGCAATGACCCAAATCATTTCCTGTCTTAGGGTTTCTCCCTCCAGGCCATTCTCCATGATGCCATTTTAGTAACCCTTAAACACCAGGAGACTGATTCTACGTACTTCTTAAAGCTGATCATTCCTCCTCAGTACCTCTTGCGTTAACGTTCATACTCTCAGTGTGACATCAAAGACTTGTTTTCTAACCCTGCTTCATTACAAGGCTCATGCCTCTCCACCCTTTACCCCCAGGCTCCAGTGGTAATGTCGATTGACTCCCTAAAGGTCTTTACCCAAGGTAGTTTCTGAAAGCCAGTCAGGGGAGTCCTGCTAAAGTCTGAAGTCTCTTTTCTAATGATTATTTTAAAAAGTCCAAGTGATCCAGCATTATGAATATGAGGCAATAGAGAAAGAAGGGCAGAGTCAGGGGAACTCCAGAACAGCAGCATTGGAGGCCTGGTGCTCTGCTCTTAGAGGATGCCCTACTCTCGAGCTTGCTTTCCTGGCCTGTTGCTTAGGCCAGTCCCAGTTTGGGTTCTCCATTAATTGCAGGTAGAGGCCTCATGATGAGGAGTTGCCTGACACGCCTGGCTTTCTCTTTCCTTCTGATCTGTGTACATGCTCCCAAGGAGATTGCCTTTTTCTCTAGCCTCCAGGTCTCCAAAAAGAGTCGAGCCTTCCACAATTGCCGAAAGGGGATGTTGTAGAACTCTTTGCTTGCCTAAATATTAGAGCTTATCACTAGTTTCAGTTGGTAGTGGGAACAGAGGCTGAACAGATGCATAGGATAGGGCCATGCTTACATACATTTCTGAGTAAGAAGAAACTATGAGTAAGTAGATACTAAGAACCAGAGAAAAGAGGATGAGCAATTGGTTGGGAGTGGTAATGATGGTAAAAATAACGTGTAAAAGGGCTCTGTCACCATAGTGATGGAGGGACAGATAATGTTTTTTGCTGAGAGACAAAGCACTATCCTGGTATGTAGGCAATGCTGGATCATCCCAGTGCTTGCACAACATTTCCATCATGACAAAGCCTTCCTGTTTAGCTGTGCTTGGTGTTCAAGTATGTTTCTGTTCCCTAGGAAAGGTAAAATGTAAAGCAGCATAACAAATACAGTGACAAGTTCTCTGAGGACAAGAGCTCTGTCCTGTATGACTTGGTATCTACAGCACTTAGCACAATGTTTGCTAAAAAGCAGAGTTCAATAAGTGTCTGGCTGATACATAACAAGACGAATAAATGCATGTTCAATGATCCAAGCATGAAAATAAGAGAAAGAAAGATAGAGAGAAAAGTGTAGAAATAGATTTCCTATCAAAACATTTTCTGGAAATAAAATATATTATTTCAAGAGCTTTTATCATAACAACATGATTACAGCATTACAAGTATGACAGCTTATAGTTAAATAGCAGTATCTCTGTCTATGATGAGTATACGATGGAGGTTTAACCCTGCTCTTGCACTAGAGAGTGATGCACTTGATGAATTGCTCTGAAAGCTCAGAATGAGGTAAATGAGGCCATTTTAACAGTTATCTCCAAAGTGATTATTCCATGTCTATTTTTCAATTGATACATGGTACAAGAATCCTAATGAAGCACTTTAGAGAGGTAGCATCTTTATTTGAAGGGCTCAGACACATTCTCTTCAGTGAGGTTGCACAGTTCCTGGGTCGTATGACCTCTGAGTCTTATGGTCTTTGCTATGTCACAGGTGGCCACTGCATGGCTTTCCAGTGAGTGGCAATGGAGGCCACCTAGGCCTCTGATTGATTTCATGGATCATTTGTCACTATACTACTTCCCATTAATTAGAATTCAGTTATCTAGGTTTCAAGACCCTAGGGGCCTAGTGATTCTTAATAGATACTATTAGTTTTGTCTTTGACTGACAAATTCCATTGCCAAATCAGAATGTGATGAGTTTGCCACTGTTGATGCACAGTAAGTGCAGGAGCTCTCTGCATGGTAAGTGCTGCTTTTATTCAATGATCCTCAACAAATATGATAGCTATTAATATTCCTAAGAAAATGACCTTGCTGGGTTAGGACAACAAAACACAATTTCAAATCCACACAGAGAAGAGCAGTAACATTTCAAAGAAGTAATTTTTTTTCAACAGATTTATTTTTATTTCTTCAAAATTGCTCAGTGCAAAAATTATTCTTTTTATTGTCAGTAAACTTCAAGGAGTATCAAAGAGAAATCCTGTCACACACAACATTTCCTTGTTAACTGGTGTTATCATTGAATCTGTAAAGAGATGTCCTTTTGTGTGAAATTTATGTTAATTCATCATGGAATTATAGATTTTTAGTACTATAAGAAAACTAAAAGATCATCTAGTCCCACTATCTTTCTCAAGCTTATAGAACACCTTAGCAATTTCACGGTCTGAAAAGACTAAATTATTATTATGTTTTATTTCAAATTAATATGAGGATACACATTTCTGGATTACATAATTCTTACTTCTAGGATAAAGTTCCTGTTGTAATAAGAGCCTCTCTCTCAGGGGGCATGCCATACACCCTCACAATGCGGACAATAGATGAGATCCTGCTACATGCCCTCCCTCCTTCTGCCAATCATCGTCCTTTCTCCTCCTTCTCCATCTTCTTCCCCCATACTAGGCTATATTTGTGTTTCATTGTTCATATGAGTTTGTAATTGCTTATATATTGGTTTCATATTAGTATTGAGTACATTGGATATTTATTTTTCCATTCTTGTGAGACTTTACTAAGAAGAACGTGTTTCAGTTCCATCCAGGTAAATGTAAAAGATGTGAAGTCTCCATCTTTTTTAATGGCTGAATAGTATTCCATGGTATACATATACCATAGTTTGTTGATTGATTCATGGGTTGATGGGCATTTGGGTTGCTTCCATGACTTGGCAATTGTGAATTGAGCTGCAATAAACATTCTAGTGCAATCATTCTCTGATGATTAAAAATGATTAACACTTTTCTTGCATTTTTGGCATTCGTCTGTCATCTTTGAAGAGATTTCTGTTCAAGTCTCTTGCCCACTTACAGAGGGGGTTGTTTGCTCTTTTTTTATTGTTTAATTTGAATTCTCTGTAGATTCTAGTTATCAGACCTTTTGTTTTGTCAAGCAAAAATACTCTTCCCTTTCACAGACTAGTTGTTTGCTTTGTTTGTAGTACTCTTAGCTGTGGAAAAGCTTTTTAGCTTTATAAAATCCCAGTTATTTATTTTGGATATTGTTGCAATTGCCAGGAGTGTCTTCCTCATAAAGTTTTTTCCTAGGCCAATATCTTCAAGCATTTCCTTTATACTCTCTTTTAGAATTTTTATTGTTTTATGTCTTAAATTGAAGTATTTTGTCCAGAGAGAATCAATTTTTGCCAATGGCGAGTGGTGTGGGTCCAGTTTCAGTCTTCTACATGTGGATAACCAGTTTTCCTAGCACCATTTATGAAATAAGGATTCTTTTCCTCCATGCTTATTTTTGTTAGGCTTGTCAAAAATCAAATGACTATATCTGGCTGGGTTTATCTCTAGATTATCTATTCTATTCCATAGCTCTACATCTCTATTTTTGTAACAGTACCATGCTGTTTTATTTACCATAGACTTGTAGCATAACCTGAAATCTGGTAACATGATACCTCAAGATTTGTTTTTATTTCTAAGAATTGTATTTGCTATTCAGGTTTTTTTCTGGTTCCATATGAATCCAAGTACTCTTTTTTCAAGTTCTTTGAAAAGTCTGACATTGGCACTTTGATGGGGGTTGCATTAAATCTATAGGTTGCTTTGGGTAGTATAGACATTTTAACAATGTTGATTCTTCCCAGCCATGAGCATGGTATGTTCTTTTATTAGTTGACATCCTCTGCTATTTCCTTTCTCTAGGTTTTGTAGTTCTCCTTATAGAGATCTTGAAAAGACTAAATTATTGTGTCCTGACATTGTATTTCTGATAGTATAGCCAAATAAACAAACACTCAAGACATAATAAGCAAACAAACAAAAACCTACAGAGCTGGAAGTTGGAAGATGATGTGTCTGAGATACCCTTCCTCAGGAAAAAAACCTCAGTGGTTGATCAATATGATGTTGCCACCTGAACCTCATTATACCCAGGACTCACCTCTGTAATTTCCAATAAAGATGAACGTGAAGTGACTCTGAAAGAAGAACTGGTGTGTAGGGAGCAGGAATCCAGGACACAGTCCTTTTTCATCTGGTAAATCTTCAGTAAGTCTCAATAGGGAGATGTGGAGTTACACTACAATGTAGCAAGATTGAATGGCAGATTCAGTAAAAGTTTGACATGTTGAGCAATGAGAACCCAGAAAAGTCTTCTTGTCAGAATATCCCAATAATGTCCTTAAAGACATTTTTAATCAGTTGCACCATCCTTTCAAGCATAGGATTTTAATGAGAAATAGAAATTGTCTCCTAATCCTGCAAGTCATCTGCAATTATTGCAGGAATAATTGTCAAGGAATTTATCTATTGCATAACTGCCAAGGAGTTGTGAAGTAAGGATTTAGGAGGTAAACAAGTAGAAATGAGAGTCCACATCTGCCTGACTGTAAAATACATACTAAATAACACAGCACTATGTTTCTCTTAGGCAATGTAATTTGTATATTCGAAACTATCCATTGGTGATTTTCTGCAATAATATAGAAATATTTCCATCACTCACATTCCTATATAAGTAGGTAACTCTATTGACAACATGTAAAAAACTTTAAAATTGAGGTGTGACAGATAAGAAATCAAAGATAATGGGGTAAGGCAAATAATAATCATTTCCATGCATGTTTTAACTGATGATAATTACCTTCACACACTTTTGTTACTTGCTCTTCACAACAGCTCAGGTGAGACTTAGAGATATTGAATAACCTGTTCAAGGTCACAGAACTAATAAATGGAATCAGTAACATGCCAACACAACCATTTTCTAATATCTTTCAAATGGGTCAACCTCCACCCCCTAAGTTTAGATTGGCAGAGGCCATTCTGAGATTGAATCATGTCTGATGCTGCTCTTTTAATGAAGGTAATCAACGTCTTGTGTAATTCAAGACATTGGATTCAAATACGACAGATTTGTACTTCTGACTTAGAGAAAGGATGTTCTGGTTTCCAAGCTGAATTCTAATAGGCTCAGCAAAACCTAGAAATGAAGTATGTATGTGTACATGTGTGTATCTATAAACATATACATAGTCATATCCCCACTAAAAGAATGAAAAATTTCAAAATCTGTGATGAATCCCTAAATTACTTAAAATAAGATGGATCAGATTTTAAAGAGCTTTAATAGCAACCTTGAACATATGCAGAAGCCCAAGGGACAGAGAAAGAGAACAGTGTCAGTGTCTAGATGGGACCTAGACAGAAGAGGCTTAATGAGCTTTTGGCAGAAAAATCTACAGGGCTGGTGAACCCATTAGAATCTCTCTGTCTCTCTCTCTCTCTGTCTCTCTGTCTCTCTGTCTCTCTGTCTCTCTCTCTCTCTCTCTCTCTCAGTGGGGGGGCTAAGAAGTTGTGAGAAGAGTTTCTCTTTCCAGGAGAAGCAATTCTTAGGACAGAGAGCCAAGCCCTTGGTGACAGGTGGAGAAACAGGATCTGTTAAGCCCAGAAGACCAGGTGCCAAGACATCCCACCAGGGACATGCTGTCCTCTACTTGCAGTCAGTGAAAGCCATGCCCAGGTCTCCCCTCCAGGCAGTCTTCATAAACAGAGGCAGCTGTTCATCTGCAGAAATCACAGTAGGGAGATAAACTCAAAGTCAAGAATGACAGTCTGAGGAAAGCTACCCAACAAAAGAAAGGTAAAACAGACCTCCGTCTGAAAAAACAGCTAATAAAGCATTAAGAGCAGGATGCTTAAAATGAATCTAATGCTATCAGGAGAAAGATTAAGGAAACTATTATACCCAGGAAACAAATTATGAGCAGTTAAAAGAAAGAACTAATTAGAAATTCAAAATTCAATACCCATAATGATTAAAATACACACACACACACACACACACACACACATACACACACACACATTAGCAAACCAAGGATAAAAGAAACTTTCCCTAGCCTGATGAAAGCTATTTACCAGAAATATCTAGTGAAGATTATACTTAAAGATGAAATATTGGAATCATTGCAAGTGAAGCCGAGAATAAGACAAGAATGTATGCTGTCATGCCTCATATCCAATTGCACTGGAATAAGACAACAAGTCAAAAACAGGTATTGGAAATAAATGAAAACTATAATATTTTATAGGTAATGTAACTATTTTTCTGGAAAATACATGATAACGAATGGAAAATGATTGGAAGTACATGAATTAGTCTGGAAGTGGGTCTAGTAGACAATCAACATATAAAAATGCTCAAGCAATTACCATTTAGAGAATTCTATTTATGATAGCAACAAACACAGCGAAGAAAAAGAGATATGCTTAATAAGAAAAATGAAATATATTTCAGAAAAAATCATGGCATATTATTGAAGGACATAAAATAAAACTCCAATAAAGGGTGAGATACCATGTCCATTGATAGGAAGGCACACTACTATTAAAATGTTGCTTTCCTTCAAATTAATATGTAAAATAAATGCAATCCCAACCAATATCTCCATCAGAGTTTTCATAGTTGCTGCTACACTGAATCTAAAATTTGCATGGAATACCAACTAAGGAAGAATAATCAAAATAATTCCTAAAAAGAAGTCAAGTGAGCTGGACTTACCCTCTCAGAGACAAAATTTATTACAAATATAGGATAAATAAGTAGTATTAATGAAGGAATGGACACATAGACTAAAGGACCAAAAGATAAAGCCCAGGGTGAGATTTATATATGGTTACTTGGTGTATGAGTGTGGGAAGGAAGAAAGAGCAGACTTCTTAATAGATGGGTTCATAACAACTGGTTTAATAATATATGCAAAAAACAAATTAGATCGCTACCAAAAGTAAATCCAACTGGATTATAATTCAAAGAGTATATAGAATATATTTATAATTGCCAGGCTGTGTGTGTGTGTGTGTGTGTGTGTGTTTTCAGACAAAGCCTTGCTCTGTTGCCTGGGGTAGAGTGCTGCGGTATCAGCCTAGCTCACTGCAACCTCAACTCCTGAGTTCAAGCAATCCTCTTGCCTCATCCTCCAGAGCAATTGGGATGATGCTCCCAGCAAGACTCCCTGCTAATTTTTCTGTTTTTAGTAGAGATGCAGTCTTGCTCTTGCTCAGGCTACTCTCAAAATCCTGAACTCGAGCCATTCTCCCACTGTGGCCTCCCAGAGTGCTAGGATTATAGGTGTGAGTCACTACATCCAGCCAATTGCCAAATATTTATAAGACACAAAAAGCAAAAACATACATACTCTGGTTTCTCTTCAGATTGCATAAATCTTTCGCCTTTTACAAAAAGCAAAAACAACAGAAACATAAGCAAATATGCCTCCCTCAGAGGACAAAATTTTCTATCCCACAAAGACTTCATTAAAAAGTGAAAAGATAAGTGACATATCAGAAGAATATATTTGCAAACCGTGTAGCGAAGGGGTGATATCTGGAATAGATAGAAAAAGTTAAGTTTAAAAGAAAAACATGTTTTTCATTAACCTGGCAAAAATTTAAACATTGTCAAGAACTTGAGGAAATAGAAATAGTTTTAAACTGTTGGTGAAAATACAAGCTGAAATGATCACTTTAGAGAGGAATTTACAGTAGCCAATAACATTTAAAATATTTATTTATTAGTTATTATTATTATTATTATTTTTGAGACAGAGTCTCACTATGTCACCCTTAGTAGAGTGCCATGGCGTCAGAACTCATAGCAACCTCAAACTCTTGGGCCTAGGTGATTCTCTTGCCTCAGTCTCCTGAGTAGCTGGGACTAGAGGCGCCCATCACAACACCCAGCTATTTTTTTTTTTTTTTTTTTTTTTTTTTTTTGCAGTTGTCATTGTTGTTTTAGCAGGCCCGGGCCGGGCTCCAATCCACCAGGCTTGGTGTATGTGGCCGGCACCCTCCTCACTGAGCTACTAATTTAAAATATTTATACTGAGGAGTTCTACTCCTGGCATATATCCTGACAAAAACTTGTACCCATGCCAAGGATGTTCCTGACGTGATTTAAGGATAGTGACATGGCTAGATCTCAAAAACCATGCTGAGTGAAACAGACAAAATCAGTACTAGCATGGTACAGATAGTATTATAGCAATTAATACTAATAAAAATTTTAAAAACTATATGCTTATAGTTTTAGTATAGTATATAGTATATGTATGTATGTTTAAATATAAAAATGTCACAATACTAATTGCTTCTAGCAAGCCTAAAAGAAAAGTGGTCAAAGTAAAATTTTAACTTCATCTATAATGTTCTTTTTATTTAAAAAAGGAGAATGTTTTTGTTTTTTTTTTTTTGTATTTTCTTTTTGTTAGGCATTACTACCTGAGAGGTTGGCCTCCTTTTTTAAAATTTCAGGTTAATGTGAGGGTACAAGCAACCAGGTCACAATATTTAAATTTGTTGGGTAGAGTCCCTCTTGTAGTTCTGTCCTACACCCAAAAGTTGTGCCATACACCCTTACACTGTACCCATTAAGTGAGAGCACCCCAAATTCCCCCTTTCTCCCACCCAACTTGAATTGAAATGAGTTTTTCTCCTATGTGGGTGTGAATTCGATAGTCTGCCAGCTTCATATTAGTATTGATTACATTGGATATTTGCTTTTCCAGAGAATGTACTCTTCTATTAACTTGCATGATTAAGATTAATTTAATTTTCAAAATTGCTGTAAAAATATAATGCTCTAACTGCACATACACATACATGTTTTTATTTAGTGCCATGCAACTGTTCCCATACTGTACAGTTCGTTCTTAGGAACTATGAAAAATTAATAGGTACTATTTATTAGTTATCTACTGCATGCTAGGCACTGTACCGGGATCTCTATACATATCTCCTTAATTATTATTATTAAACGCGGGTGTTAAGTGTTATTACTGCATTATAGGTGGAAAAAATGTCCTCTTAAAGGCCAAGCCCCTGACCCAGTGTCAGCAGGGGCTCAGCTTATTTCTGTAAGTTTCTAAAGCCCATGCGATTCCCACTGCCTGAAGCTTCCTCTGTGTCATGGATGGACTAAAGTAACTGCTCTCAGTGGCTAATGTGCAGATGAAGAAGGAGCATGGCATCATTTCACCATGGAGTCTTCCTCAAAGTTGTCTTTCTCTGTCCCCTTATGTTATAGTCAGTGTGGGGACCCATGGTCCCGTTTTTCTCCTTACATTTCAGCATCCAGGATAAACTCAGCTCATCTAAAGGCTTGTTAGCATGGCTCCCAGAGACTGGGAAAATTGCCCAGTCTCAGCACTAAGAACGTTCCCGGGCCAGGATGTACCAGCCTGGAGAGAATGAGACTGATGAATGAGGCTTCTGTTTATGCCAGAGCAAGTGGGGTGTTATGCATTACACAACACAGGCACTGATGAGATGGACCTGGCTTGCACATGGTGGGCTCTGTAAAGAAATGTGCCAGGCTTGTGCATGAAGCTAGGCCTAGAGAGGTGTGGTTGTGCTTCTAGAAAGTTACTCAAATATTATCATGTGCTACTTTGAAACTCTATAGAAAGGTATAGGGCATGAGTCCAGAGGTTGCATCTGCTTGAACTAATACAACTCGGTCTGCCTAGCACGGTACCAAGTTGAAGAGCGTTCCAGCTGTGGTGCTTTGCAATAAGATGGTATCTCAGGAGTGGACAGTGCACAGGCTGGGACAGTCATAGACAGAGGTCCTACTGCAGTGTGTCTTGACTCAGCTGACACCTTTGGTGGTCTCTGATAAGTAATCCCTGTTATAATGGTTCTGGGGTTCCGACATCTGGTCTTTTCATAAATCTGCAGCATCTATCAACATGGGCCAATACTGTGGCTGTGCACATCTTCTCTTGGGCATTGGTCTTTATTTTGATGAATGTTTGTTCATTGTGAAAGCACGTTTGTCAAGTCAACTCCTCATTTTTCCAAAATAATGACTTGGATTATCTGTCAAACACATGGACAATCTGTTAACATCTCATCATTAATATCCTTTTGAGTGAATAAATTGAATATATAAATAATGATTCATTAACAGGTCATGATTTTATATATTCTCTACTTTCATTCCATCTAAATGCTTTTATCACACACTTCTATTATAACCATGCAAACCAGATGTACAAACCACGTGAATAGTTTAAACTGTAAATATACTAGTCAGAGAATTATGGTAAGGCAGGGATTTGGGGAGACATGTCTTCCTGATCCCTGGATAACAGGAAAGCCTCTTTTGTTAAGAAACAGCATCATTAGGTAGAAGGCATTTTTCTTGTGCTATTGTCAAGTTCTGTCTTTGATGTGTTAGACAAATCATTGTCAAGCAGAGTTTCAAAACTGTAAAGTGATGCCTAAGTGATAGAAACGGGAGTTTATCATGCAGCCATACAGTTATCATAATGAACCAGCCCGGACTTGAAAGATAGGAAATACTTGACGTTCTACAAACTTTCCTCATGGCAATGAGTTCAACCCCATTAATTTTTCTTCAAGTGTGAGTTGAGTTGTAAATGCACACAAAAAATTGCCTTTAAAAAAATATCAGTGAAGTAAACCCAGCAGATGTTGAATAGCCTCAAGAAGAAAAAAAAATGAGAGGACTCTTTTGTGGTATGGCTCTTTTTTTTGACTCTTTTGACATAGGGCTTATCTTGGGTAAGGTGAGCACACAGAGGAATGGTTGTACACTGTGCTTAGAAGTCATGGATGAGAAGAGCAAGCATCGTAGCCCCACTGATTTCATATGTCCCTACATAACTGCTCCCTCGAGTCTCGGTGTGAGCACATCTTCCATCAATTGCATTATCCAGAGATCGCCACAGTGAGGTACCACACCTGGAATCCTACAGCACATGATTTCACGGAGCTTATAAGAATTTCATACCCAAAGAGATTTTCAGAGAAAGCCATTTTTTTTCTCAGAGGAATTCTGGATGACAAGCGCTGGCTGGCTGCAGGAAATACATATGGATAGTTAGCCATAGAAAACTGAAGGAATGACAATTGGAAAAGATGTTTCTCCAGCTGCAACAGTAGAGATTTAATTGACTGTTCGCCCTAGAAATGGGTGCAGGAGTCTTGTGCCCAGTGTTCTTTGGTTTCAGTTCCTTAGGAGGCCTTTGTGCCAGCTGAACTGATCTGAGGATGCCTGCCTGCTCCAACCACGTGCTGAAACTCTTCATGCGAAAGGAACATTAATAGACTTCAAATCCATTATTGAAAAGTGTGCTGCAATTAGGGTATCCCTGCCTCTCTTTTTAGCTCCCAGGTGCTTAGGTAACACCGAGGCAAGGGTAATCATTATTACTCCAAGTAAGTCCCAACCTGAGCCCTGGTGAATATAGAAACTATAGGAATCTGGACTCATAAGCATGAATAGTGAATCACAGAGTTGTTTTTATAATATTAATACTTTGGAACACAGAGTAGATAATTAAAATTGTATAGCCTTTTCACATTTCTTTTTTTTAGATCAAAGAACATCCTAGGAGATAAACAAATACATGCAGTTTCACAGATGAGAAATCTGAAGTTTGAAAGAGTTATGTAGCTTAATCCCAAGTCACATGATTTAGCACTTGTGACTTCAAAATCTGTGCTATATTCACTGTCTTGTTGGATCTCACTGTTCAACATGTTAGTGATTTTTCAAAACCACTTTTCAAGGTATTTTTCTTAAACAGATTAATGGTTTAACACAGTAATAAATATAAATATTTCTCCTACTTTGCTTATAAAAATATTATTTAAAATTGGAAGTAGAGTGCACTAAAATTTGGGTTTCCTAAGTTGAGATGAAATCAAATGAAAGATTGTGTTTTAAATTGTGTTTCTATAATTCTGTCACCTGGGGGACAGTTTAAATTGCCAAAATTCACTTTTGCTTTCCGTTGAATGAAGCAAAGGAGCAAGATGACAGAAAGAGCAACATCTATCCAGCTGTCAAACGTCTACTGTACGCCACACGCCATAGCTGGAGGTTCTAGATCTTGTCACTAATCCTTACAACACTCCCTCAAGATGTATTCTATTGACCTCATTTTACAGATGATGAAACTGTAAAAAGTTCTACAAGAAAGTAAAAAGAACAGAGTACATATCAACAAGCACCAATACCAGGCACAGTGGCTCACATCTGTAATTTTAGCACTTTGAGAGGCCAAGGAGGGAGGATTGCTTGAGGCCAGGGGTTTGAGACCAGCCTCGGCAATATAGTAAGACCTCCCCCCCCCCAAATTCAGAAAAACAATTAGCTGAGCAAAGCGGCACATGCCTGTAGTCCTACTACTACTCAGGAGGCTGAGGTGGGAAGATGGCTTGAGCCCAGGAGTTTGAGGCTGCAGTGAGCTATGATCATGGCACTGCATTCCAGCCTGGCTAACAGAGTGGGACCCCATCTCAATAAAAACCAAAAATACTAACCAGAAAATTATGTTTGTACTTCTCACTGGATAATTTTGTCATACTGAGAGAGAAGGAAACATTGAGTGTTCATAATATAAAACAATGAGAAGGGAGCCCCTATCCCTCCTGGGGCACCCCTTTATAATAATAGTATTTTGACAGACAGCTGCTCAATCTGATGGCAGAAGAAGGAAGTGCATTATTGGGGACTGAGGCCCAATTCTGGATGGATGCTGTGGTGTTCAGTCTGCTTATCATACAGACCCTGGCTCAATTAACTTCCACTTGAACAAGTGTATGGAGTTAGGAGCCAGCAGCTGCCAACCCAGGAAAATTTCCTGTATTCTATCCCAAGATAGCTACAGAAAAAAAGACAAAGTGCATCATGACTATATGTTGGTCTCTTTAAAAGAAAAAAAAGAATGAAATACAATAAATATGCAGAGATCATTCAAGAGAATTTTCCTGAAATTAGAGACTAAAATATATATATTGAAATGGGATGCTGTGTTCCAGAGAAAGTTGGCCCAGATCAGTCACCTCAAAGACATATCCAATTAAAGTAATTGGACTTTAAAATAGAAATGAAAAAGGCTTTGGATAGCCAAGAGAAAAAAGACCAAGGTTTTTTTTTTTTTTTGTTTGTTTGTTTGTTTGTTTTTAAGGATGAAAGAAAATCAGCTGAGAGATTTCTCCACAGTTGCTTTTACTACCAGAGAACAATGAAACCATTTCTAGGCATCACAGATCTTATCCTTGGGCAAGATGCTCTTCAAGCATAAAGGCTACATAAAAACTGTGTTTCAATGAAATAACTTGGGGATATTGTTCCCATGACTCCTTCTTAAGGAATCCACTTAGAAGAACCTTCAATTAGTTAGGAGATGTTAAAAAAAAATTAGAGCAAGGAGACTGGTAGTGTGTACTGGAAATATTTAATTGTAAGACCAAGTCTAAAGAAAATGTGGAAATTGGGATGTCAGGACAGAATATATGCATTATATACAATGCAGAAACAAAATGGAAGGGAAACAAAATGAAAAACAAGGGAAATGAATGCAGTTTACTGATGACTTTTGCTATAGTAGAGATTCAAAAGGCATCCTTTTTAAAAATGTGATTTGGAAATAGTTTTAAATTTATAGAAAGTTGCAAAATACAAATAGTACAAAGAACACCTGTAATCACCTTACACAGATTCTCCTATTGTCAATGTTGCCCTGCTTGCTTTATCATTCGTTCTCTCTCTTTATGCACACACACATATGTAAGTGTAGATACACATATATTCATACATAGACATATACATATATATATAATTTTTTTTCTGAACCACTTTCCCTGGCCCTCAGCACAGTCCAACCCTGACCTAGATGTCTCCATAGCCTGGCGCTGAATCTTACCCCAGCCACTCTCTTATGGCCACCAGTGCACCCTGAGGGCTTTCCCCTCTCAGCAGAAAGCCTTGCTCTACTGCCCCAGACCAGGACTCCACTGTATGCACTCCCTATGGGTATTAAAAAGAAGAAGACATTTGCACTAAAATGTTTGTTGCAGCTCAATTCACAATTGCCAAGTTGGTGAAACAACTCAAGTGTCTATCAACTCAGGAATGGACAAATAAACTATGGTATGTGTATACCATGGAATGGTATCTAGTCATAAAGAAAGATGGAGACTTTACATCTTTTGTATTCACCTGGATGGATTTGGAGAACATCCTCCTAAGTAAAGTATCATAAGAATGGAAAAGCAAGCATCCAATGTACTCAATACTATCAGGAAACTAGTAGATGAACAAGTACACACCCACATGAGAGAACATAATTAAATTTGAAAGGGGAGAGACAGAAGTGGAGGGAATCAGGAAGGGGTGTGGTAAGCTCTGGCCTAGTGGGCACAATGTAAGGGTATATGGCACACCTCCTGGATGAAGGGCTCAACTACAACTTGTACTTTACCTAACAAACACAAATAATGTAACCTAGTAGTATGAACTCTTCTATTAATCTGAAAAAAGAAGATTAGCATTTATCCTGATTGGTAGGCTTGGGAGACAGAGGCCTGCCTCCCCACTTGGTGGGGTGGAGGTGATAGCACTGAGGGAAGGGGGTGTCTGGTGAAACAGTTGATCAGCTGAGGGCCACCTGAACTAGAAGGGAGGACCTACTTAGTTGCATCAGTTTGGGAAAAGTCATCTTTCACGACATTTTATTGCAAAGGTTCATGTGGAATGGAGCTGTTCTTATTATGTTTGATTACATTTAAAGTCCTAAAAGTGGGAGCAGTAAGTAAGTGGGAGGAGCAGGACTTAACCCCTTAATCAGTAGCAAAACCAGACCCGCTCCGAGAGCCTGTTCTTCATTCAAGCAGAAGTCTGGAGGTATTTGCAAATCATAGGTTAGAGAGTTTTCAGTCTGGGTAGAGGGATGAAATAGCTTTTCCCCAGGAAAATGAAAAGAAGCCTTCTAACCTTCACCTCCAAGCCATGCGAAGGTGGGCTTTAAGGAAAATGTTCATAGGATTGGGCATGGGACACAGAACCAGCAATTCACTCTGTGCATATCTGTGCCCTGTGCTTTTCAGAGCAAGAGAAAAAACAAAGGCAGGGAGAACTCCCATGCCACTGTCTGGCATAAAATGATGTCAAGTGGCTAGTTTAGAAAGCAGCCAGGCCTGAGCAATCTCGCTGAGAGCGAAGTCCCAGCCTGCCAGGTGAACGGGCCACTGGGATAAGGGCCCCATGTGGGCTACAGGGCAGAAGGCGGATAGAGAAGCTCTCTCAGGGCAGACAGCTATGCAGTGGGCTCTGGCAGCGACCAAGTGGGACCTGAATCAGCTGAGAGGAGTGGAGGTACTTTCCCTTTTCTGTCTTCCTCTGCTCCAACCCAAGGGGAAACTGACAACCTGCTTTTCCAACTCAGGGTCCTTAAGGTTAACCCCCCAGGCAGGAGGAGTTAAGCATTAGCTTGGATGAAATGTCATATTGACCAAACTAAACTGCAGTTTTCGCACCTAAAAATGGCTGAAAGCTAAGGCTCTACGTTAGATGTCTTGAAGGGGCAAGAAGGAAGGCCATCATATAGCTCCTTTGGGGGCAATGATGAAAGGAAAAAAAACAAAGCAATTTCTTGCTGTGCTTTCATTAGTTCAGGCTGCTCAATGACGTGTCTAACAGAAATAAAACCTGGCAGCTGGCTATTGTGAATTTGGACACATCACACCCCTGGCTTTTAGAAGCTGTTGGATCCAACTTGGTAACTCATTGCTCAGCATGAACTTGTCTCTGTTTCATTATTTGCAAGAAAATAAAACATGAATCAGAGGCACATTGATCTGACACATACCTAAGGACATCCTTTTGCCTTGAAATATGTATAACTCATAACTAACAATCAGTTTTAAGTAATAAACACATGCTGACATCCCTATTTTGAAATACATTTCAGATGAGCCTATATTGATTGCATCTGAATATCTGGGACTATATTTCTTACTTTTGAGTAGTTTTCTTTCAAATATAGGATGTGTGTTTGACCACAAAAAATAAACTTAAAATTAAAAAAGAAAGAGAAGTCCTGGTTTCTTGTTACTATAGCAACAGCTGTACACACAGTGTGAATTACAGATGCAGTCCCCGGTGGGGGTCATTTTATTGGTCAGATGGGAAGAATGCAGAGATTTGTACTCACAACCAATAAACAGAGCTCCCAGACTGTGTCTAGAGGCCTCTGCCATTACCATAAGTGTAATCACTGCTTGCTTTTCAAACAGAAGCTTTGGGTCTCTCAGCAGAACTCCACGGAGCAGTGAACAGCAGCCTCCCCCTCTTTCCTTCCCACTCTACTTCAGAAGAGCACACAGAAGCTGTGTTTTACTTGCTCCAGCTAAAAATAACTCACTTGTAAGCTGTGTTACTATAAGTTAATCCTTCAAAACAAAGGTGAAATAAAATTATACTTCCTGATGGTGAAATTATACAGGCAGGGGCAGGCAGGTGTGGAGAAACCGCTTTCCTTAAGCTTCAGCTCACTGTTCTCCTGATTAAACGCATCATTGTGATAAGAGTTCAGCCTTTGGTAAAAATACCTCTTCCTCTTACTAGCTGGGTAACCATATCAGACTCATTTGCTGTTGTCCCTATCCCATCCCTCCCCTGAAGGATGAAGAACAAAGTGGAGAAAGGAAATACCAGTGTAAAATCCTATTCTAACCAGGTAAATAGGCACGATTTCAAATATAGTACAACCTCTGCAAGTTGACCACCCAAGGGACTTGAAACGAATTGGGCAACCTACAGAGGTGGTCAACATAAAGTAGGAGGCCTACTGGACTGGTCTGTACACGTGGTACATGTCTGGTGTATGAGAATTAAGTCAACTTAAGGAGGGGGGTCAATGTAGGGAGGTGGCCAACTATGGGGGTTCTACTGTATTTACTATGGAAGGAATTTAATGAAGGGAACGGGTGGAACAGGTGATGGTGTCTGAGAAACCACACAGGGGACAGTGAGAGACTCAGAAGCTGGCTGCAGGCAGGCGCTGCCACCCTGAGGTTGAACAGGCAGCTGAGGGGTGAAGAGGAGGTGGTGATGTTACCACTCTGGTGACCAGTTGTTCAGTTTGCTGAGAACTTCCTCAGTTTCAGCGCCGAAAGGCTTGTGTCCTGGGAAACTCTTCCTTCCCAGGTAAACCCAGATAGTTGGTCATCTCCATTATCACAGCCCAGAGCAGAGACCCACAGAAGGCAGGACCACAGGGAATGTCTAGTGGGGGCTACAGCGACAGAAAAAACTCAGGGACTTCCAGAGAAGCTGGAGTTCAGAGGAGAAGCTGGAGAGAAGGTTCCCGGACTTCTTCTTCACCCCCGCCCCCAATCTCCCATCTGAGTCTCCTATTGGCCTAATCAGCTGTCAGTCTGCTGATGCGGGAGCCACCATTCCCTCTTACAGGCAGGAACAGGCAGTGGCTGAAGAGCGGATCAGAGGGAAACAGGCCCAGGCTCAGCCTTGTGTTGGGCGGCAAGTCGCGTCTCCTGTCTGTGATTTGATTTCCTTGTCGGTGAAGTGGTGACAGAGTAGATAGCTGTGAAAAACAAGAGATGTGCAGAGTGCCCAGGCTACCTCCTGGCGCGCGGTGGGCACCTGGGAGATCGGAGCGGTGGGGCGGGTCTTGCTGACTGGCGTGGTGGCTGCTGTTCCGGTTCTCGTCTTTGCTCTTAGTTGTCGCTGCTGTTCGCGTTCTATCTTTGCTCTTCGTAAATGAGGGAAGAGAGGAGGCGGGGGAAGTAGGCTGATCTCCCTGGCTTTTGCTTTACTAAAATTTAGGTCTTTGGGGGGTGTGGAAAGACTAAGCCACATGTCTGCAAGTCGGAAGTTTGAAGAGAACAGAGATTTCTCCCCAGTCTCCCATCCCCCATTCCGGGTGCCTGGTAAAGATTTCTCAGCAGGTTAGGAGAGGTTGGCAGAGAGGCGACAAGTGCGCTGATTTTGGTGGGTGCTAGATTAGAGAACGCGTAGATTCCTTCTGTACGGAGCCTGGAGTAGACTGCAGAACCTGAGGAGTCTGGGCCCTGAGAGGAGAAGGGTCCTGGAGCAGGGACCCCGGGAGAACACACCGCTCGGGGCGAGTGGAAGCGTCCGCACCGGCGGGCGACATCCTCGCAGCAGAGGGAGTGTGGGCCTGAGGGGGCAGGTGCAGGGACGCCATCTCCAGCAGTACAAGCAAAAGGAAAACCACTCTTTTCTTTGGATTTCAGTGAAAAGCTTTCAAACTGGAGATTATATGAAGAAAGGACTGCGGGACTCTAGCAGAAACACACCAATGTGCTCGCAAATAATATGTTACTTGCAGGGAGGCGGCTAAACTGGGTTTGATTTGAATTGGGCATCTGTTATTTTTGGCTCTCAGCCTCTGCATCCTGGCTAAGCCAAGTGGTATGTTACACACCTTGAGTGATTACTTCATTTGTGGACACACAGTGGTAGGACAAAAGCTTTCGCTTTCTAGCTACTGGGAAGTGGATTATTTTCTGATTGAGTGGGTCTTCCAATGAAGTTCCGCAAGGGGACAGAAAATGCCATCAGCACAGAGGTAGGTGTGAAGCAGAGCCCAAGAAACTCAGGCCCTGAAGTGGCTTCATTTGAACCCTCCGATCATGCAGTACCTACGCCGTCCAGTTATGTGGGCCAACATATTCTTTTTTTTGTTGAAGTCCATTACTGTTTTCTCACACTTGCGTGTAAGAGTCCCAGCATAGGCACTGTTAAACCAGTCTTTTACTACTCTGTGTGATACTGATTAAGTGGCTCAAGATCCTGAGCCGGTTTGTCCAGGAGGATGGGAGAAGGTAAGACAAGCAGCACCCTGAATTCCAGGATATTTGGCAAAAGCTCTCTGCACAGTATCGCTTAGTGTGACGGAGCTCAGGTTTCAGAGCGGACCACCTGGGTTCTGATCTTGGTCCTGTCACTAGCAGTGCAGCCATGGGCAAATTTCTATCCTCTCTCTGCTGCAGTTGTTCCATGTATAAAATTGGGGTAGTAGTCTCAACCGCACAGGTTTGTTCTGTAGATTAAGTAATTCTTCTTAAGTGCTTAAAATTGTGCTTGACATATTATCAGAACCCCAAAAATTTTAGTTACTAGTACATATATGGTGGGTCTTCGACATAGTAGATGCTTGACCAAGTAGTTATTGTATAAATTTGAATGGTGGGAAGGCTTGGTGATAGGGTAGGTCTGGCACTGGATTTGAAGTCAGAAGAACGGTTCATGCCTTATCTCTGCTACTTACCTGTTCTTTAACCTTTTAAAAGTCATTTAGCAATCTGGATCGCAGAGATCCAGGGTCACTGTTACTGCTAATTTTCCCTGCACAATGTAAGAAAACGTCTTTGGAAAACTCAGTTTTGGGTCTCTGCTGTGGATCCCAATTTCTGGATAGAGTTGTGATTGTGAAATTGAATAATTTTAATTAAACGTAATAATTTCAATTTTAGCAGTGGTCCGCAACTTGACTGGTCACCAATTAGGCATTAAAAACACCTAAATTCTGCCTCCTCTCCCACTGTTCCCACACATTCTGCTCCTCATCTATGGAAAAATCGTCTTCCGTGAAATTGGTTCCTGATGCCAAAAAAGTGGGGGACCACTGATTTAAATCATAGAGCTCTTCAAATAAACCAATTCTGAGGAGTGAGTAGGCTGTGGTTCAGGCCTGAGAGTCTATAATTTTAAATAATTCCCTAGATGATATTGGTGATCACCTAGGCTTGGTATCCCTTTACAAGGTGACTTGGTAATTCATTGGTGAGTTTGAATTCAGCAATAGCTTCCCAAATTAAAAAAATATTAATTTAAAGATGGTAAGTATTTTATATGAAGTTTTTAATGCATGCATAATAACAGAATATTACTCTGGGAATGAGGCAGAGATTATCTAGTTTGATCTATTTATTCACGAATCATTTATTTCTCACTCTATTGGGATTCTTGGATCTTGGACATTTGCTTAAGGCCATATGTTTATAAAATAGCTGGAATTGGAAATTGGGTCTTAACTGCTTTCCCTTTCCCCATATTATCATCTCAACAGAACTTCCATGGGTACTACAGAATTGTAACTGGCATTTGTTTTAATTGTGTGTGCTTAAGTGACAGACACGGAACAATGGCCTTTGACATAGAAGTTGTTATACCATGCAGGGTCACATGGCAAGCACCAGGGTTGACCAGGAGGCAAAAAGAATAGGGGAAAGCATGACCAGAAGTGCAACACAGGGGTAAAAAGCTTAGCATTGGCTAGTTTGAATAATTTTGCTGGACTCTGGGCTGTAGGAGTGTTTGTCCAATACCTGGCCTTGAGATGATTCAGGTCTGGGACATATTGGCTTGGTATGAGAGTTAAATAAAGGAGATAGTAAGTCTGTCTGGGTTGGTTTGTTGGTTTGCAGATGAGAGATGTAACCTGGGGAACTATGCTTTCTCCAGGAATTAGCTGGCCCTGTGAGGAACAATCTTTCCTGATTAGCAAGACCTTTCAACATGTCAAAACAATTTTGGAGCCCACCAGTAGGCAAAGCCTGGGAATCTGTAATTACTATTTATCTAATTACTACAATAAAATAGGCTATTTTTTTCAAAAAATGAAAGAAAATATTCTCACTTTTCTGGTTTCAGCAAAGATGGCAGGGCAGGGTATTGCCTTGTCTCCTTCCTGTGTTCTTTTCTGATCTCAAGGATGAGTCAATAGTCTGGGAAAGGAAGGAGGCTAAGATTTGTCAAATTCTGATTCTGTGATCTAATTTGTGACTACTGAGGAGCAAAGCAGGATTTACTGCAAAGAGCAGTAAGACACAGATGCCATCAGTATAGTCCTGTGAATGTTTACTGTTTGTTACCAGACTTCAGACATGTCCATCTGCCAAGCACTGTTTAATTTTCACACATATTTCATGCTCCCTGGGAGCAGGGAATGGATGAATAATCCTTTTTGTACATGTTATGAGCAAAACGGATTCCCTTGGGCCTGTTATTATTAGTTTAAATATCAAATTAGTTTTATTAATTAAAAATTTTGCTATTTAAAGAAATAGCTTCATAAGATATTTCAGTAATATATACCCAGTATTTTATTTTAAGATTTCCACTATATTCTACTCATCAATAATAAAACTCTTAATAAGCCTATATTTAAGAATCATCCTCAAGCAAACCTATTATTGCTAAAAAGCTACTGATACTTTACACAACCTCTGAATAGGTATCTCATTTAGATCTAAACATTTTCATCCATGTCTTTACATTCTGTTTTAGTTGCAATTATTGAGGCTGCTATCTACTTCCATATGTCATTTTTGTTTTTATAATGAGGAAATCTATTTAACTAGCACAATGGTAAAAATGTTCTTTATGGTAGTTAATAACCTCTGCAGGAAATATTAATCAGCATAATGCAGATGTGAATCTGAATAAAATCTTTTAATAATTTTCAAAGATAATTTGGTTTTATGAAAATGTGAGAATATTATATGCCCACAGTGCATTTTTGTCTTGCATAAATAACAGAGTATTGAATGTAATACTCTCAATGAACCCCTTTTTTTCTGCCACGCCTTTCTTGAAACAGTAGTATTATAAAAAGAAAGTGAAAATCAAAAGACCTCAGTTAATGTCTAATAACCAGCCGAGCAGTCCAAGGCACTTTAACGTCTTTGTAACTTAGTTTCTTTTCTTTTCTTTCTTTCTTTTTTTTTTTTTCTAATGGGAAAAGTAATCATGCATATTTTAATGGCAATGTGAGGATTAAGTAACATGATTTATGTAAAAAGGTTCTGTAAAACTCTTTATAAACATTAAAATTATAATCACTTTGTAAAGTCTCATAAGGCATTTTGGATTTTGGGAAGATAAGGTATTCCTTATCTTTCCATCACAATCATTGTTATCTCAATAGTGTCCTAATTTATTGTGATTTTTGCAAAGCCAATAGTCAGCTCACATATATTACTGATTTTATCCTCAGTTTCCCCATCTGTCTAATAGAGTGGATTTTACTTTCCATATTTTATAAAAGAAGAGACAAAAGGAAACTGTTAAGTAATAATTCTATAATCTCAATCAGCACCCAAGCCAAGACTTGGATACTGGGATTTGTGCCTTCTTTCCTCAAGGTCACCTATCTATGGGACCTGGCAGTCTTTGCTGGGATCTTTCCCCAAATGATTTCCTAGGTGCACAGTTAAGAAAAAGAGAACACAAGGATGTGACTCTTTGCTTTTTAGTTGTGAGGAAATGTCTTTTCTGGGACACAGGCTTGTCAAAGGCAGAAAGGCAAATGCTATTCAACACTGGCCGTCCTGTCCCCTGGTAAGTATGAGGCATCACTCCTGTGGCCAGACCCAGGAAAGTGTGTGGTGCATAGGGAGACTGTACTTGTCCTTCTGAACTACTGAGAGAAAGCAAGTTAAGAAAGGAATATTGGGGGGCGGAGTGGGGGGAGCAAGATGGCAGACCAGAAGGATTGTTCAACTGAGCTCTCTTAGAATGACTAGGGAAAAAGAGAGAACCCAGCCATATCTGGGGCAGGGATTTTACCCACAGTCATAGCTCAGGGAAAACAGCGAGGAGGTGGTAAGCTGGATATAGCATATGATCCAGAGCAGTGGAAACCTGATGAGTTAGGCAAGTGATTGTGACTGGCTTGGATCAGCTGGGCCCCCATGGAGGTCTGGGATGGGAAGCCTTTCCAGAGTTTTCAGTTGTTGGGTGAAGGTGCTTATTGAGTGGAAAGCTTGGAAGAGTGGGTGGACTTTAACAGTATATGGCAACCAGATTTGAATGTTGGTTGGAGTATATGTGCCATAGGTTTAGTGGCTGGCAGGGCAGCCATACTGAGAAGGTCTCAGTAGCAAGGGGGCTACCATTATAGGAAGGCCATGAGAAGGTCTTAGCAGGAGCCTAAAGCACAACCATCTCAATTCTGCCTGCCAAGATCAGAACTCCACTCTTGAGATAGGCTGAGGGATGCCTGCACCCCATGAGAACTAGAGTCAGGGGGTACTATGAAATCTGCTGCTGTAGGATCCTTGTGAGCTTTAAGATCTCAATCTGATAGGGTCTGAATGCTGAGGAATCCATCAGTTGATCACTAAAGGCAACTAAGTTTGGAATAAGGACCACAGAGATTGTTGGCTGTGCTCTTTGTCTCCCCAAAAATCCACAGTTCTGCCTGGTGTCTGGGTGACATAATTGTAACATGCTATCATCAAGTGCAAGGATTTATGTTTGAAACAAAGAAGGTAGTAAGGAAAAGGGAACACAAGGAGGCAAAGAAGAAGAACACATGCGGAGGAACCAACAGAAAAATTCAGGCAATATGAAAAACCAAAACAGAGGAACTCCCCCAAGGGACCATGAGGCAGCTACTGCAGAAGAGTCCATCTATAAAGAATTAATGGACTTGACAGAAAGGGAATTTAAAATATGGATGCTAAAGACAATGCAAGGAGTGGATGAGAAAATGGAAAGACAGAACCAAAAGTAAGATGAGAGATATGTAGAATATAGAAAGGATATGGCAGAGCTTAAGGAAATGAAGGAGACAATCAGGGAATGTAAAGATTCAGAAGAAAGTATCAAAAATTGATTACAACATGGAGAAGAAAGAACCATTTCTTCTCCATGTTAACCCAGAGTTAACATGGAGAAGTTTTCCAGGTAACCCAAATAGTTAAAGAGGCAGAAAAGAAGAGAGAAAAAGGACAACAGGCACTTAGAGAACTATGAGACTCCATGAAGCCTTCAAACATATGAATAATAGGGATTCCTGAAGGGGAAGAAAATTGTCCCAAAGGAATGGAAGCCCTATTGGAGATTATCATAAATGAAAACATCCCATGTTTTATTAAAGTCCCCAACACATTCCTTTCAGAAGGATATTGAACCTTCATCATCTCAACTGAAAACAGAGCTTCCTGAATACACAGTGTAATGAACCTATCCAAAGTCAAGATGAAAGAAAAAATTCTTCAAGCAGCTGGGAATAAGTGCCAACTGACCTAAAGAGACAGAGACATTAGGGTGACAGTAGACTTTTCAACTGAAACCTTCCAATCAAAAAAAGCATGGTTATTTACCTTTGACATTCTTAAACAAAACAATTTTGAGCCCAGAATTCTGTATCCTGCTAAACTAATCTTCAAAATTGATGGATAAATCAAAATTTTGCAGATATACGAGCACTGAGGAAATTCACCACAACAGGACCAGCTCTACAGGAAATACTTAGACCTGTATTTAACACTGACCATCACAATGGACCACCAGCAAAGTAAACACCCAAAAAGTAAAGGTCAAAATTTAGCTTCCACAATGATTCAAAGGATAAAACTACACAATGGACTTTCACAAAATGAAATGAATAGAACTCCACCACTCTTATCAATTCTCTCAAAAAATGTCAATGGACTGAATTCACTACTGAAGAGGCACAGGCTGGCTGATGGGATAAAAAAGCACAAGCCATCCATATGCTGTCTCCAGAAGACACATCTAACCTTGAAGGACAAATCAAGACTCAGGGTTAAGGGATGGAAAATAGTATTTCAAGCAAATTGAAATCAGAAGAAAGGAGGGGTTGCCATCTTTTTTTCAGATATAAGCAGATTTAAAGCGACTAAAGTTAAGGAAGACATATATGGACACTTTATACTGGTCAAAGGAACAATACAACAAGAAAACATTTCAATTTAAAGTATTTATGCACCCAACTTAAGTACTCTCAGATTTATGAAACAGACCTTGATGGGTCTGAGCAATATGATATCACATAATACCATAAGTCAGGGACTTTAACATCCTTCTGACAGAACTAAACAGATCCTCTAAACAGAAACCTAAACAAAGATACAAAGGCCTTAAATGTGGCCCCAGAACTAATGGAATTAATAGACATATACAGAACACACCATCCCAAAGATAAAGAATATACATTTTTCTCATCAGCCCATAGTACGTACTCCAAAATTGACCATATCCTAGGATACAAATCAAACCCCAGCAAAATTAAAAGAACAGAAATTATATCTTGTGTCTTCTCATATGACAAGGCTATAAAAGTGGAACTCAACTCCCACCAAAACATCCATCCCTACACAAAGACTTAGAAATTAGACAACCTTACGCTGAATGATGATTGGGTTCAAGAAGATATAAAAGATGAAATTATTTAATTCCTCAAACATAATAACAATGAAGACATAAATTACCAAAACTTGTGGGATAAAGCAAAAGCAGTCTTAAGAGGGAAATTTATTGCATTAGATGCCTACATTTAAAAAACAGAAAGAGAAGGCATCAACAAACTCACAAACCATTTTATGGAATTGGAAAAAGATGAACAATCTAAGCCTAAGCCCAGCAGAAGAAAAGAAATATTCAAAATTAAATCAGAGATTAATGAAATTGAAAACAAAAGAATCATTCAGAAAAGTAATGAAACAAAAAGTTTTTTTTTTTTTTCAAAAAAATAAATAAAATCAATAAACCTTTGGCCAGATTAACTAGAAACAAAAAAGTAAAATCTCTAATAACCTCAATAAGAAATGATAAAGGGAAAAAATAACAACAGGTGCCACAGAGATACAAGAGATCATCTCTGAGTTCTACAAAAAAACTCTATGCCCAGAAATTTGACAATGTAGAATAAATGGATCAATACCTGGAATCACACCCTCTCCCTACATGTAATCAAGAAGAAATAAATCTCTTAAACAGACCAATTTCAAGAACTGAGATCAAAAAATCAATAAGAAATCTCCCAACAAAAAAATGCCCTGGTCCTGATGGCTTCATATCAGAATTATCTCAAACCTTCAAAGAAGAGCTTATACCCACATCAAAGAAATTATTTCAAAATATTGAGAAGGAAGGAATCTTATCCAACACTTTCTATGAAGCAAACATCACCATGATACCAAAACCAGAAAAAAGACCCAACTGAAAAGGAGAATTTCAGACCAATTTCACTAATGAATATAGATGCAAAAATTCTTAATAAAATCCAAACCAATAGATTACAGATGCACATTAAAAAGTCATTTATCATGATCAAGTAGGTTTTATCCCAGGGATGCAAGGCTCGTTTAACATACACAAATCCATAAATGTAATTTACTTATCAACAGAAGCAAAAACAAAGATCATATAATCCTCTCAATAGATGCAGAAAAAGCATTTGATAAAATTCAGCATCATTTTCTAATTAGAACACTTAAGAATGTTGATGGTACATTTCTTCTTTTTTAATTAATTTTTTATTAAGTCATCTGTACATAGATCATAAATACATTAATACCATTATGGGATTTGATGTGTTGATTATTTGTACAAATTGGAGTCCTTACATGCTACTAATCAACATAGCTTTCACCTCATTTACCCAATTACAGCATTAAGACATTTGTATTCTACACCTGATAGATCCAACTTGTACTTGCAATATGCTCCATAGGTGTGGTCCCCCTACTAACCCTCCTTCTATTAACCCACCCCTCTCCCTTACCCTCTCCCACACCTTCCCTCCTTCATCCTAGGCTATAGTTGTGTTTCCTATTTCATATGCAAGTGTGAGTGATTATAAATTGTTTTCACAGTAGTACTGAGTACATTGGATTTTTTTTTTTTCCATTTCTAAGATACTTTACTAAGAATAATATTTTTCAGCTCCATCCTTGTAAACATAAAAGAAGTAAAGTTTCCATTTTTTAAAATGGTACATTTCTTAATCTGATCAAAGCCATCTACTACAAACTCACAGCTAATATTATACTGAAGGGAGTAAAAATGAAAGCTTTTCCACTTAGAACTGGAACCAGACAAGGTTGTCCTCTAATGAAAAGCACTACTATTCCACATAGGGCTGAGAGTTGTAGTAAATACAAATGGGCAAGAGGAGAAAATAAAGGGCATCCAAATGGGTGACAAGGAGGTCAAACTCTCACTCTGTGCCAATTGTATGATCTTATAATAATACATAGAGAACCCCAAAGACTCAACTACAAGATTCCTGGAAGTGATTCAAAAAGTACAGCAATGTCTCAGAATATAAAATCAATGTCCACAAATCAGTAGCCTTTGTATATGCCAATAACAGCCAAGATAAGAAGCTAATTATGGAAACAATTCCCTTCACAGTGGCTTAAAAAAAAAAAAAAAAAAAAAGAATACCTAGTAAATAAACATAACAATAGAGGTGAAGGAACTCTACAAAGAAAATTACTAAACTGCTAAAAAATAAATAGCAGAAGATATTAACAAATGGAAGAACATACAATGCTCATGGCTGGGAAGAATCAACATTGTGAAAATGCCTATACTACCCAAAGCAATCTACAGATTCAATGCAATCTCCATTAAAATACCATCATCATACTTTCAAGATTTGGGAAAAATAATTCTTCATTTTGTATGGAACCATAAGAAACCCCATATAGCCAATGCAATTCTTAGTAATAACAACAAAGCCAGGGTTATCACCCTATGAGACTTTCAGCTATACTACAAGGCCATCGTGATCAAAACAGCATGGTATTGGCACAAAAACAGGGACATTGACATCTGAAACCAAATAGAAAAGTATGAGATGAAACTAATCTGATATATGGAATCAGAAAAAACCTCGAATAGCCAAAACATTGCTCAGCAATAAAAACAAAGCAGGAGGAATCACGCTACCAGACCTGAGACTCTACTATAAATCGATAGTGATCAAAACAGCATGGTACTGGCACAAAAGCAGAGAA
>CAUYPK010007181.1:0-69493 GCA_963574355.1 Loris lydekkerianus | reverse complement strand
CCTGCTTTTTTCTGCTTTCCATTTGCCTGAAGTATAGATGACCATCCCTTCACCTTGAGTCTATATTTGTCTTTTACTGTACCATAAGATTCTTATATGCAGCAGATATCAGGCTTGGGTTTTTATATTCAGTCAGCCAACCTGTGCCTCTTTAGAGGACAATTTAAACCATTCACATTAATTGAGAATATTGATAAGCCTGTCGAGAGTCTGGTGGACATTTTTAATCCTTTTGTGACTGTAGACGTTGGAAGTTGATCAAAATTTTCTGGGTGGGTTTACTTTACTTTTGTGGTGGAGGATTACACTGGTCTTTATGGAGGACGGGTCTGAGAATATCCTGGAGAGCTGGTTTAGTTATGGCAAATTTCTTCAACATGTGAATGTCATTAAAGTATTTAATTTCTCCATCATAAATTAAACTTGGTTTAGCTGGGTACAGGATCCTGGGTTGAAAGTTTTTTTGTTTTAGGAGATAAAAAGTCGATGATCATCCTCTTCTAGCTTGAAAGTTTTCAGCAGAGAGATCTGCAGTTATTCTAATATTCTTCCCCTTGTAGGTAATGGTTTTCTTTCATCTGGCTGCTTTCAGAATTTTCTCCTTCATATTAACTTTAGTGAAATTCATTATGATGTGTCTGGGGGTTGTCTTATTTGGGTTGAGTCATGCTGGAGTTCTGAAACTATCTGCTATCTGAATTTCAGAATCTCTTGGCATGTGTGGAATGTTCTCCTTCATAATCTCATGGAGAAGAGACTCTGTGCCTTGTGAAGCCACTTTGTCACTTTCGGGGATCCCTATAAGATGAATATTGGTTTTCTTAGAATTATCCCAGAGCTCTCTGAGAGAGTGGTCTGTTTTTGCTCTCCATTTCTCTTCTTCTTTGAGAGTTTTGGAGCATTCAAAAGCTTTGTCTTCAATGTCGGAAATCCTTTCTTCTGCTTGCTCCATTCTGTTACTGAGGGATTCTACTGTGTTTCTCAGATCTTTGAGGGCTGCAACTTCTTGTCTCAATGTGTCAAAATCTTTAGTCATTGGGTCTTTGAATTCGTTGAATATTTGAGATATCTTTTGGGTTACTGCTTGGAATTCTAATTCGATCTTATTTGCTATCCAGATACTGAATTCAATTTCTGACATCTCAGCTATTTGTTTGTGCATGGGATCTTGTGCTGTGTCTACCCCATTGATCCTTGGGGGAGTTGATCTACTCTGATCATTCATATTGCCAGAGTTTTTCTGTTGATTTCACCTCATGATTGTTTTTCACCATTGCCTCTGGCCGTCCTCAGAGTTGGGGAGGTGTCTCTCCAAGATTAGACCCCAGAGGGATCACTCTATTGTTGCTGGATCTTTGTACAGAGTGACTATGTAGTTCCTCTGGGGCTGCCTCAGCCAGGGAGTTCTGGTTGTGGAAGCAGCTCCAGAGTGTGACACACCAGGATCCAGCAATAGGGCAGGGGGTGGTACACACAGTTCTTGGAGTACCTGGCACCCAGTGACTTTGGCACAGGTATCCCAAGGCTCCAGCAGTCTCTGGTCAGGAAAAGGGCTCCGCGCAGAGGCAGGGAGGGCACTGGAGTGCACGCGGCTACCAGAGTCCCTGGCCAGATGAGCGGACCAGTGTAGAGGCAGGGAGCGTATAGGAAGGAGGACGTGGGATTGAGTGGCTCCCGCAATTCCTGGTCAGAGCGTGTGGAGGCCCAGAGGGCACAGGTCATGGGTCGGGGGTCACGGCGCAGCTCTTACCGAGGTCGGAGCAGGCACCAATCACCTATCTTGGTTCCTTAGTTATGACAGATGTTCCATGGTCATTTAAGATACTAGCAGGAAATTGGCTGAGGATATGGCAACTCTGTGTATTGTATTGTCTTCACCACTTTTCTCTAAGTTCTGTAGTCCCAGATGCTTGGGAGGCTGAGACAGGAGGATCACTTGAGCCCAGGAGTTTGAGCTTGCAGTGAGCTATGATGATGCCAATGCACTCCAGCCTGAGCAACAGATCAAGACCCTGTCTCACATTCCCCAGACTCCAGGAGCAGGCGGCCGGACTCCAACCACTATGCGTCATGGGCTCTCAGTCAAAGGGGCATACTGGATGGCGACACCTTTGCTTGCCCAGTCACTGTGTAGGCTGGAAGTGTACGGAGGGCATCACCCACTTTCAGCCCCTACCTGACCATACCTGCCGGAGCCCCACGCCTTGCGCCAGCGTTTGAAGAAACGCTGTGTGGTGAAAAATGTTCTTGATATAGTTAAGCTGTTATTGTTCTGGTTAACATTGTTATGCTGCCCCAGATTCCTATGCTAAGATACTAACCTCCAGTCCTCACAACATGACCTATGTGGAGACAGGGTCTTTACAGAAGTGATCACATTAAAGTGAAGTCATCGGGTGAGCCTTAATCTAATGAGGCCACTACCCCTACAAGGAGAACTCCGGACACAGGCCTGTACACAGAGGAACTCCATGTGGAGATGAAGGCAGAGCTCGGGGCAATGCTTCCCCAAGCCAAGGAACACTAAGTGGTTGGGGGGAGAAAACCACCAGAAGGTCTGGACACAGTCTCCCTCACAGCCTCAGAAGGATGAACCTTGCTGACACCTTGATCTTGGACTGCCCAGCTCCAATTTATGGAGACAATGGATTTCTGTTGTTCAAGCCACCCGGTCCATGGCATGAATGCCTTAGAAAATGAATACATTTATTAGGTAATGAGAACAGCTATCAAATGCTGTCCCAAGTCTTTTGGGACCCATTTCATATGTTCAAAGAGAGAGAAAAGGCCACACAACAGCAGAACAAATGTTAATAACAGTTGTCCAGTTGGGCATCTCAGTTGTTCCCTGTTTTTCTTTTATTCTTTATATGGGGGGAGGATATTTTATCAACAATTGTGTGAGACACATCCCTCCACGTAAGTCACAGTGCATCCGTGTCCCCCACATGGAGCGGCGGGCTGAGCAGGGAGCATTGACAAACTGCCCCTGAAAAGCTGTCCCCAGGGCCTTCCCTGGGACTGTGTGCTGGGGGCCTGCTGGGCCAACACCAGGTGTCACACATTCTGTCTCCCTTGGCTGGTTTAAGACTCCTTCCAATGTGGATTGAGTCTTTCTGCAGGAATGCCCACCTTCAGGGATAACACTAGAACCCAACAGAAGAACTCCTTTGTGTGCCTCTGTCCTCACTACTCCTGGACAGGAAGAGAAATAAGTGGCTTTTACTATTCTCTTTGTCTTGCTAAGACACTTTCCATAATGAAAATGTAATATTTTACCTAGAAAAGGGATTTAAAAGTATCCCAGACAACTTAGCAGAATAGTATTTCTCTCATCTGGTGGTACCCTTTGAACATCAAGAAAGAGGTAATTAAATAAGCAATTGCAATACAGATAATTACTGCCCTAAAGTCAACCACAGGCACCTGCTGGGACTCGTCTGTCCTCAGTACAGAGCCAGGCACATGGTGGGCACTCAAAAAGGGTGGGCTCCTTCTCTCACCCTTTACAGGATCAGAAACTGGGGTTCAAAGAGGGAAGCATTTGCCCAAGACCCCATACTGAGTCATGGCAGAGCCAGGCCTATGGTGCCAGGTGTCTGGGACCACTAACCTTGGCACCCAGCATGGGCCCCATGCCTGGCACTCACAGAGAGGGGGCATATGGGAGGGAGGGGCCACCCCCTTTGTCAGTCATGACCGTCCTATTTGTATCATGTACAATGAGAAGAAGCCGCACCAGAAGTGGTAGACAAACTCTTCTTGAGTTGGGTGCTTTACAAGACACACGCTGACCACATTCCTTATTACCCTTCCAAAAAATCAGGGCAACCGCCCCTACCTTCCCAATGCCTGGCCCACGAATGCCCCTGTTCCTCCGCTCCTGAATCCTGGAGATTCTCCTTCCTTTTAAATTGCTGAACATTTCCATAGCCTTTATCTGCAGAAGCCCAGTAGAGAAATGCAAGAGCTATTTCTGCACCAAATGGAAAGCCCGTCCACTCCCCAGATCTCAAGCTGAGGATGGCCCTAGTCACCGGGGCACCTTCAGGGACCTTCCCGGCCACTAGGCAGCCTGGGAGAGCCAGTGTTCCTCACGTCAGCCTGAGGCTCTGGGGACAGTCAGCACTCGTGGGGGGTGGCTGCTAATGCTTCCTGCGGGTGTTAACTTTTTCCTCTTCATTTTAAAAATCACATATTCTCCACGATAGAAACTCAGGAGAAGACAGAAAAGGAAAAGCAAGAGAGAAAAAAACTTCTTCCCACCCTTAGGATTTCAATGACTTCCTTCCAGGCCGTTTTTCTAGGTATCCTTTTACTTATTTTGCAAACCCATCTGTCTATTAATCATTTCTAGCTTGTCTTTTGCACTTCTCATCATAAAATAAGCATTTTCCAAAATACTCTCAAGAGCAGTGGGTGCCATACTACCTCCTTCAGTCCCACATTGGGGACATTTTAGTTCTTTCTGGTAATTTTATACGTATTTAGAATTTTCCCCCGATTCCCTTTCCAGGAGGGCTTGCTGGGACCTCGTACCATTCATACCCGCACAGGCAGGAGGGGAGGGAGCCCAGACTGGGGACTCTGCACTTTAAGGGCAGTTTTCCAGGTTCAGTCTTTCCTGAGTCTGGACTTTCTCAGAGACTTCTTGGTACCTCCAGCCATATGGACTTACCTTACAATAAAAGGTCTAAGTATACTCAGCAATATGAAAAGGTGATGAATTCAAGGTCTTGGTTATGGTAAAGGAGGTTTCGCTTCCAGATCTCAGATTTGGCTGAAGAGGTCGTGAAGCCCCACGTCTGCTCATAAAGCTCTTGGAATACATCCGACGAAAGTTTGGGTGGTGTGTTCTGCAAATGCTGCTGGGCGTCAGGTGCGGGGTGAGTGCTTTACGTGTTAGCTTATCTAGCGCTCACAGATGAGTTTTTTCTGATTGTTTCTGCTGTGCAGACGGCAGCTGAGGCTCAGAGAAGTGGAGGGATTTGCTTGTACTCCATAAATGCATTTGTGTACACAGTTATGATTTAATAAAGAAAAAATGAAATGCAACTGCCATCAAGTCCTCCTTGGGGCCGTCTCTGAGCCCAGGATGCTAAGAGCCACCGTGGTATCCCCTCCAGCCCCAGCACGCAGGTCCAAAGCTGGACAAAAGGCAGGCCTGCTAGATCTGGCCCAGGGCCTACCGGGCCTCTTTTAGTTCTGCCTATCGCCCCTGGATGATTTTTCTGTCATTTTCAGTTAATTTAGGCACCTCCTCTAGAATAACAGTTCTCTGACAGTGGTCCTTAGACCAGCAGCAGCAGCAGCAGCAGCACCACTGAAAGCTGGTTAGGACTTACAATTCTCTGCCCCAACAGGACCTGCTGACTCAGAATCTGGGGGTGGGTGCAGTCATGAGGCTTTAACAAGTCCTGCAGGTGATCCGAGGTACTGCTCCAGAACCAAGTTTTCTCTTTAAATACAGAAGAAAAAGAGCATCCTCACAGCCTTTTTCTCTCTGGTCAGCAGAGAAGACAAAGCCTGGGGACCTGGGCTGGGCAAGGCTGGCAGGGCTGCTGCCTGTGGGGCAGTGCCTTCCCTTCTCCTCAGCCTGGCCGTCTGGAGCAGGGGGTCACAGCACCAGCCTCAGAGGCAGGCCAGGAGACTAAAGGGGGAAGACTGATCAGGCCCAGCGCAGAGCCCGCAATGGGGAGGAGGAGCTACGTTAGGAAAGCCCAAGAGGTCTGCTTTGAACAAAACACAGGCCCCTCTTTAAAAAGCTGCAAATATCATGTAAATCAGTCTTTCAAAGGCCTTGTCAATTATTCCTTTCCAACTCAGGTAAAACTCGTGTAATGACACAACAAAAAGTTGAACACTGTAAATATATTAAACATACTTAACACCTAGATGTGAAGAAAAGCTCAGCCTAGATGGATGGCTTCATAGGTGAATCTACCAAATGTTTAAAGAAGAATCGATACCAACATAAATGTAAAAATCTTCAATAAGAAACTAGAAAACCAAATGCTGCAACATATACCATATATACTCGAGTATAAGCCGAGATTTTTCGGCACAAAATTTGTGCTGAAAAACCCGAACTCGGCACAAAAACTCGGCTTATACTCGAGTATATATGGTAACTACATATCATGACCACATGGGATTTATCCCAGGAATGCAAAGTTGGTTTAAGATACGAAAACCAATCCACGTGCTATACCACATTAACAGAATAAAGGAGAAAACCTCACGTTTACAAAGATAGGTGCAGAAAAGGTACGTGACAAAATCCAACAGCCTTTCATGATGAAAACACTCAACCAACCAGGAATGAATAAAAGGGAATTCCTCCACCCAATAAAGGGCTTCTACATCAAATCCACAGCTAATATCATACTCATTAGTGCAAAGCTGGAAGTTTTCCCCCTAAGATGAGGAAAAAGTCAAGGATGTCCATTCTCGCCAGTTCTGTTTAACACTGGACCCAAGGTTTTATCCAGAGCAACAAGGCAAGAAAATAAAATAAAAGATATTCAGATCGGAAAAAAAGAAGTAAAAATATCTCTGTTTCCAGATGACATGATCCTGCATACAGAAAACCCTAAGGAATCTACTAAAAGAAAACAAACTATTACAACTACTTAACAAGTTCAGCAATGTGGCAGGACAAGGTTAGTATATAGAAATGAATCGTACTTGTATACAGTAGCAATGAACAACATGAAAATGAAATTAAGAAAATACCCAGACACAATCAAGAGCATGAAGTACTTTTCTGCAGCCCCACTGGCCCAGCATGACCATTAACAACTCATCATAAAAACAACCACAATAGCACAGGTGGCTGCCCCAAGCAAGGCACTGAGGCCCTTTCCACACAGCAGCTCCATCAACATTTGTGGCAACCCTGCAAATGGTGTTTTCCCATTCGGCAGATGAAGAATATACGGTACAGAGAAGTGAAGTAACTTGCCCAAAGTCACACGGGCACTGTGAGGAGGCACTGAGATTTTATTCCAACTCCCACACCCTGTTCCGGCACTGTACCACACAGCTCTCATGTCTACAGCGGTTCTCAGCCTGCCTGCATGTCAGGATCCCCTAGGGTGCTCTTGAAAATACTCTTGCCTACAGAGATCTACCACGCGGCCCAGCAATTCCACTTCTGGGTACATACCCAAAAGACCTGAAAGCAGGGTCTCATATACACACATCCACAGAACCATTATTCCCAGTAGCCAAGAAGTAGAAACAACCTGAATTAGCTTGCTAAGGCTGCCGGAACAAGTGACACGCACAGGATGGCTTAAACAACAGAATGTGTTTTCTCAAAATTCTGGAGGCTGGAAGTCTAAGATCGTGATACTGGCAAGGCTGGTTCCTGCTGAGGAATCTCTCAGCGTGCTGGCGTTTCTCTTTTCTACTCACAGCAGTCACAACAATACAGAAGAAAAAAAAAAATATCTGCCCAGCATTTTTCTCTCTGGTCAGCAGAAAAGACCAGACCTGTGGGACCTGGGCCAGGCAAGGTCCTTGGCTTGTGCATGCCACCTCCTCCCTGTGTCCTCACACAGTCGTTCTTCTGCACCGTCTATGTCCTAATCCCCTCTTCTCATAAGGACACCAGTCATATTAGATCAGGTCCCACCTCAATGGCCTTATTAAAGCTCATTTACCTCTGTAAAGACCCTCCCTAACAGTCTGAAGTCCTACATGTTAGGACTTCCACACGTGAATTGCAGAGGGACACAATTCCGCCCACAACACAATGCAAGTGTCCATCAACAGATGAGCTGACAAATATAATGTGACAAACACATACAAAAGAATATTATTCAGCTTTAAAAAGGAAGGGACTTCTGACTCATGCTGCAATAACACAGATGAAACAAGGACATTATACTAAGTGAAAAAAGCCAGTCACCAAAGACAAATTAGTCAAACTCCCAGAGGCAGAAAGCAGAACGGTGGTTGCCCGAGAGAATGACGAGTTGTTTGACACGTTCAGTGTTTTGGTTTTGCAAGATAAAAAGGTTCTGCAGGTGGAAGGTGGTGAGGCCGCACAGCAAGGGGAGTGTACTTGCTACTGAGCTGCACTTGAACATGATTCAGATGGCCAGTTTGATACTATATGTATTGTGCCACAGTTGGAAAAAAACCTGGGAGGATCTGGTGTAACTGAGCCAGGGGGGGCAGAGAAGGTGGTATTTTTCTAAAGCAGCCAAGGTGATTCCGCTACTGGAGCAGAATTTGAACCCGGATCTGAGGACTCCAAAGTCCTCATTTGCCACATATACTTGAAGTGACATAAGGAAGTGACATAAGAAACTTCTCCAAAACTTCTCATTAAGTCATGGAATGGAAATTTTTACTTTTTTTTTTTTTTTCTTAAGGCAGAATGAAACGAAGTTTACTGAGGAAGAGAAAGATAGGCTTATAGAATAAGAAAGCTTACAAAGCAGGATACATTCGTCCTAGAGAGCAAGTAGAAAAAGAGGCTGCATGGAAATTTTTAACAGATCAACTCTTGAAACTCAGTCACTTAAGGACTTAACTCGTTTTTTTTTTTTAAGGCACACATCAATAAAAAAGAAAGGAGGAGTGACTGTCCACATAGAATATATTTGGGCTAATCACAGACACAGGAAGGCCTATCTGGGCAGTGCCCTGGGGAGTCAGTAGCTGAGGCAAAGCTGGGCCCAGAATGGCAGCTTGTCTGTTCCTGGGCCCTGCTGACCCCAGCTATATTCCATGTGCTCTTCAAGACCATATTGCTGTGTCATCCCTGTGACTGAATGGCTTCAAATGGTATCCCCGGGGCATAGGGTCCGGCTCAAATTTGTTGGCTTGGCAAACAAAACTCCTAACCATCTGCATCCACTGCCTCCACGCTCCAAACGCTCACTGCCCTCCCTGGGCCTATAGCAACTCGCAAGCCCATCCAGGCATAGCTCTGCCTCCCCACCTCCCTATGTCTGGAGGGCCTGGCCTCGGTTTGGGTCTAGTTTTCTCCCCTCCCAACTCTTCTCCTGCAGAAGTGGCTGTCATCTGCTTCAGAGCACCCACGATGCTTGTGCTTCCCTCAACCATGGCTGCCCTGGCCATGCTGGGCTGGCATCATAGGGACTTACTCCCATCCAGTGGTCCATCCATTTAGAAAATGCTTATTGAGCCTCTCCTCTGTCCTGGATGCTATTCTCAGCACTGGGAACACAAAAGAGGCAGAGATCCCTGTGCACCTCGAGCTTACATTCTCTGAACTCCTTCCTCAGGAGCAAAGACCTTGTCTTAGACGTGCGCACTTCTGGTACCCAGCACAGTGTCTGGTACTAAGTAGGTTTTCAGAGAATAGTAAGTGAATGAATGAAAATTAGGCATGACCTCTGCTGCCAGATAGCTTTCTGCAGATGTTGTAGGAGGGATGTACTTGCTACTGAAAGCCAAGTTGAATGCCAGCTAACGTGTACCAGGATGGCTACGGAGCATCCGTTTCAGACCAAAGCAGAGCAATGACATTTCCCAGGGAGCCATCCTGAGAGCAATTTACTTAACAGTCCCGAACGCTGGCCCAACTCAGATTTTCCCAGTGCCGAGGAGAGGCCATTTTGCATCTTTTTCTTCTAAGCAAACGAGGATTTCAAGCCTCAGCTTCTGGACTCCAGGAAACGTGTACAAACTGCTTTGCAGCACACATGATGCCACTCAGAATCCAAATGCTTTCTGTGGGCACAGACTCCACATAGGGCGAGTCCACCTTTCAAGATGACAGGAGCTGATTTCTTTCACTTTCTCACGCAGTTCAGTTCACCAGCATTTCCTTCCTCGGGGCCAAACAGGCCACAGGAAACAGGAACAGAGGGAGGGGGGCTGCCGGAGTGCCAGCAAGCGGCAGGCTTGAGTTTCTTGTTTACTTCCCACTTGTTTGTCACTGTCCATCCCACTCCACCTCCACGCCCATCAACACAACAGGACAGGGGACCCAGGCAGCCACGCCCTCATCTGCTGAGATGCCCAGTGTCCTCGGGCCTGAATGATGGCCATGCGCAGATACGGAGGAAGAAGACGGGGCTCTTCCAGATAGGGCGGGGGCTGAGTGAGCCGAAAGCAGGGAGGAGGAGGATGCCCAGGTTTCTGGCACAGGTGGCAGGTGGTGCTGCAAGGTGCTTTGCATTTGCACCCAGAGAGCAGGAGTTGATGAATTCCCAGAGGCCATGTAGCTCGCCCCAAAACATACACCCGGGAAACAAAGGCCCTGGATTTGTGCTCTATCTGATGTCAGCTGTGTCCGTAGAGAGGGACCGTTGAAGTTGGACAGTGGGTCAGGACTGAGCCAACTGCTTTATTGTATCTTTTTTTTTTTTTTAGAAAGAGTCTCACTATGTCACCTTCGATAGAGTGCCGTAGTGTCACAGCTCACAGCCACCTCAAACTCTTAGTCTGAAGCAATTCTCTTGCCTCAGCCTCCCAAGTAGCTGGGACTACAGGCACCTGCCACAACGCCCGGCTACTTTTGGTTGTAGTTGTCATTGTTGTTGTAGCAGGCCTGGGCTGGACTGGAACCCACCAGCCTTGGTGTATGTGGCCGGCGCCCTCCTCACTGAGCTATAGGCACCGACCCTATAGTATAATTTTTTTATGAGTATTTTTAATTACTTAAAATTAACTAAAATTAATTAAGTAATTTTAGTATAAGTAAAATCATGCTAATCAAAGAAAAAACTTGAGAGGTTCAGAAGGGAAGACAAAATTAATTTCTAACACCCCTCCCAACCCAGCCGTTGCTAAAGGGCTGTGCGTGTCCTGGCAGCCAGTCTCCGCAGAAGGAAGGAGTCAGCTCCACTCAGGCCATCACTGGTGATTCTCCATGTCTATGCAGGGGAAACCTGAGATGCACTGACAGGAAAGCAGAGTTCCAGTGAAATTAAGCGACCTGGCCCAAGGCCATCAGTTAAGAAATACTAAATGTAGGATCTGAGACCAGATCTCACTCTAAGTCACTTAGTTAAGCTACAGCCATGCTCCAGAGAGAAGTGATGGCCACCTCATTTCTCCTCTGATGATTAAAAAAAAGGGTAAAAAAATGACCTAATTTAAAATTAATATTTCTAACTGCACAAAGTCCAAACTATATCAGGTTTCCTTTCTAACTGCAGGGCCTTTTTATCCCAAGGTGACCAGGGGGCCCTCTGCCTCATGCCCCCCACCAGCACAGAGGAGGCCCTCAGTTGCCGCTGGCCTGGAGAGGACGAGCTCCAGCATGTCGCACAGCCCCTCCCTGCAGCTCAGCAACTGTGTCTGGCTGGTGGCCCCGCTCCACCGTCTCTCACACCCAACCCCCAGCTCTCCCCATGTATCCGCCCTCCAGCCAGTCTTCTCCTTAGAACCTCTTCCTCTACCCCACCCCTTCCCAAGTCTCCCTGACTGAACCCCAACCCTCCAAGGCCAATTTCATGCTCATTCTTTCAGCAAACATGCCACAACACCTGTGGAGACCTGCTGCGCACACAACTCTGGGGAAGGGAGGTGGGTGAGAAGTGTGTTGTCCCCATGGCCGCTTTCCTACCCCAGAACATTCTGCATATGAGAGAGAGAGAGAGAGAGAGAAACAGAGGCCAGGTATAGGCCCCAGGCTACAAGCTGTACATGTATTAGCTCAGCAATCTCTATAACTCTTTGAAAGAGATTCCATCACTCTCCTCACCCCCGCCCTCTCCCGTGTAGAGAAGGAAAAACTGTGCTTAGCGGACTGCCCGCTGCATGGCTGGGAAATGGCCCCCACTGGGAGTTCCACACAGAACCCTAACTGTGCAGTGAACTCAAGGGCAGTGCCCACAGCTCGTGGCTTCTCTGCCCGTGTGTCCTCAGGGTCCTGCCCAGGGCCTGACACAGCAGGTACACCGCTGTATCTGCTGAACTGAGTAGTTTCTGCATCCAGGAATAGACACCTGCGTCTTACTCCCTGCCCCCACAGCAGCTTCCGTGGTGCTCAGATGACTCCTGACCTTGACAGATAGACCACAGGGCAGCAGCCGCCTCGTTGTCCACCTGGCTTCCTCCCCTGAAACCCAACAGACTCCGTCTAGGCCCCAGAAAACCGCCCTGATGCTACAAATAGGAAGCAAAATGTCTAAAGAGCATGTTTGAAAAGGCAGGCCTCTCTCTCTCTCTCTTTTTTTTTTTTTAGTAGAGACAGAATCTCACTTTATGGCCCTCTGTAGAGTGCTGTGGCATCACACAGCTCACAGCAACCTCTAACTCCTGGGCTTAAGTGATTCTCTTGCCTCAGCCTCCTGAGTAGCTGGGACTACAGGCGCCCACCACAACGCCCAGCTATTTTTTTGTTGCAGGTCGGCCGTGGCCGGGTTTGAACTTTGCACTCTCAGTGTATGGGGCCGGGTTTGAACCTTGCACCCTCAGTATATGGGGCCAGCCCCTTACCGTCTGAGCCACAGGTGCCACCTCTAACATCAGCTTCCTAAAGCGTCACAGTTCTACACCTGAGGTAGGCCACCCTTTACTCAGTGATATACATTTATAGCCCTGTGCGTGGGTCTCTGTCACTCTCCAAAAGTAAAGAGGCAGATGACAGCTTCTGGAATCTGTGCGTCTTTCTTCTGCTTTGCCTTCTGTGGGGTCCGGTCCAGCCCAATCTGACATCGTTCACGGTTCCCTGTTCCTCCAGGCTAAGCCCAAGTACTTGGCCTGGAGTTCAAGGCCCTGCCTCATCTGGTCCCTGAGCTTATCACCTGTCCCTTTCCCAAATGTAACACGCCCAGACCAGCCCACACACCAAAAATGAAACCAGTGGCCACCACATAAATGTTCCTACATTACCTCATTAATCCTCATGACAGCCCTATCAAGTGGAATCTACTATTACCGGCATCGCTATGGGAATGAGAAGGCCTAAAGAGCTTTTGTAAATTTCTTGAGATTTTGAGTCTATCAATGGCAGAACCAAGATTAAAGACCAGGCCAGACTCCCAGCCCACATGTTCACTGTGCCACAAAATACTTCCTGGAACCCCCGAGTGCTCAGTGCCCCTCTCGGAGCCTCCACACTTCGGCCCAAGCTGTTCTTTCTGCCAGGAAAGCCCTCTGCTCATCCTCCCACCATTCTCTTTTTTCTTGTTTTCAGGTTATAACAGGGTACATAAGATTAGGTTACATCACTTGCATTTGTGGGGTAAAGTCCAAGGCGAAGTTGTGTCCTTCCCGACTTCACCCAGGAAATGTGCCTTGTATCCACACATTGGACCCACGTTGGGTGGGAACTTACTGATCTTCCCCCTCTCAAAGTTAATTGAGTTTTTCTCTAATGTGGGCCTATAGTTGTTAACCCACTAGTTTCAATTTAGTATTAAGCACACATGATGCTTATTTTTCCATTCTTGTGATACTTAGAAGATCATTCTCCAAGTCCTTCTAGGTCAGCAGTTCTCAACCTGTGGGTCATGACCCACAGGAACTGTGTTAAAGGGACACAGCATTAGGAAGGTTGAGCCACTGTTCTAGGTTGTTACAAAAGGCATGAAACCTCCATCTTTTCTCATGGCTGCATAGTACTCCACGGCGTGCCTATACCACAGGGTGTTAGTCCATTCGTGGGTTGATGGGCACTTGGGCTATTTCCACATCTTTGCAGTTGTGAAGTGAGCTGCAATAAACGTTCAGGTGCCAATGTCTTCTTGATAAAATAACTTTAATTCTTTGGGGTAGATGCCCAGTCATGGGACTGCCAGATCCAATAGAAAGTTTACTGTTAGTTCTTTGAAGACTCCGTTTCTTTCCATAAAGGCCGTAGCAGAGCACGAGTGTTCCCCTCTGTCTGCACCACACCAGCTTCTGCTGCTTTGGGACCTTGTAACGTGGGCTGTTCTGACTGGGGGTAGGTGACACATGTATCACAAGGTGGCTGCGATTTGTATTTCCCTGGTAATGAGGGATGATGACCAACTTTTCGTGTGTCTATGTGTGTAATGGCCATTTGTCCTCATGAGAAAACACTCTGTTACTGTCTCTTGCCCAGTTTTAAACAGGGTCGTTATGCTTTTCTTGTTGCTATGCTTGAGTTCACTGCAGAGTCTGGTGACCAGCCCTTTGCCAGGTTTGTAGCGTGTGAACATCTTCTCCCATTCTACAGGTTGTCTCTTTGATTTATGCTTTTGTTTTGTGTTTTTGATACAGAGTCTCACTTTCTTGCCACCAGTAGAGTACTGAGGTGTCATAGCTCACAGCAACCTCAAACTCTTGGGCTCAAGAGGTTCTATTGTCTCAGCCTCTCAAGTAGCTGGGACTACAGGCGCCCACCACAACACCCGGCTATTTTTTAGCAACAGAGTCTCGCTCTGGATCACGCTGGTCTAGAACTCATGAGCTCAAGTGAGCTCCCGTGAGCTCCCAGCTCTCTGGGAGGCCGAGGCATGTGGATCACATCCTTAGCTGTGCAGAAACTTTTTAACTTGATCAGGTCTCATTTATTTTTGTTGTTGCTGTGACTGCAACTGGGGTTTCTTCATAAATTCTTTTCCTAGGCAATAAGATGCAGAATTCCCCACATTTTTTTTTTAGAGTTTTTATAGTTTTGTGCCTCAGATTTAAATATTTTATCCATCGTGAGTTAATTTTTGTTAAGCAGTGAGAGGTGCAAATCTAGTTCAGTCTTCTACATGTGGCTACCACCCAGTTCTTCCAGCGCCATTTATTAAACAGGAATTCTTTCCCCCAGTGTATGTTTTTGTTTGTTTTATCAAAGATCAGATGGCAATAAGAGGCTGGTTCCATCTCTACATTCTCTGCTCTGTTCCATAGATCTATGTCTCTAAGTTTACGCTTGTGCCACGCTGTTTTGAACACTATAGACATATAGGATCATCTGAAGTCTGGTAACATACTGCCTTCACATTTGTTCTTATTTCATAGAATTGTGTTGGCTATTCAGTGGTTTTTTTTTTTTTTTGTTTGTTTTTTCATTTGAAACAAAGAACAATTGTTTCAAGATCTACAAAGTATGATGTTGGTATTTTAATGGGGATTGCATTAAATCTGTAGATTGCTTTGGGTAGTATAGACCTTTAACAATGCTGATTCTTCCCAGGCAGGAGCATGGTATGTTTTTCCACCTGTTAACATCCTCTGCTCTTTCTTTTCTCAGTGTTTCATTGTTCTCTAGGTAGAGATCCTTCACAGACTTTGTTAAGTATATTCCAAGGTATTTCATTTTCTTTGATGCTACTGTGAATGGTATTAAATCTCTGATTTGATTCTCAGCTTGCCCGTTGCTGGTATATATGAAGGCTACTGATTAGTGAACACTGATTTTATAACCTGAGAGATTACTGTATTTCTCAGTCACTTCCAAGAGTCTTGTGGTTGAGTCCTTGGGGTTTTTTTAAGCGTAAGATCATATGATCATGAAAGAGTGCAAGTTTGACCTCCTCTGTCCCAATTTGGATACCTGTGATATCTTTCTCTTGTCTGATTGCATTGGCCAGGACTTCTAGCACCACGTTGAAAAGTAATGTCAATAGTGGTCTTTCTTATCTGGTACCACTTCTAAGCAGGAATGCTTTCTGTTTTTGTCTGTTCAATATGATATTAGCTATGGGTTTATCATAGATGGCGTCCATCAGTTTAAGAGATGTCCCATCTATGCCAGTTTTCTTAAATGTTCTTTACCAAAAAAGGAAGCGGAATTTTGTCAAATGCCTTTTCTGCATCTATTGAGACAATCAGATAGTCTTTGGTTTATGTGGTGAATTACATTTATGTAAGTGCAGAACCAGACCCAGGAATGAACCCTACTTGGTCATGATAAATCTTTTTTTTTTTTTTTTTAAATGTGCAGCTGAATCATTTGCTAAGATTTTATTTAGTATTTTTGTGTCAATATTTATTAATGATATGGGTCTATAGTTTTTCTGGTTGTTGTGTCCTCTCCTGGTTTTGGTGTCAGGGTGACATTTGCTTCATAGAAGGAGCTGGCAGGGGCAGGGTCCTTCCTTCCTCAATGTTTTGGAATAGGTTCTGCAATGTGTCTCTCCTCTCCCTGACCTGCCCTAGAGGCTGGTAAGAAGATGTCTTTAAGGGAGGCACCTGTGGCTCAGTGAGTAGAGCACCAGCCCCATATACAGAGGGGGGTGGGTTCAAACCCGGCCCCAGCCAAACTTCAACAAAAAATAGCTGGGCGTTGTGGTGGGCGCCTGTAGTCCCAGTGACTCGGGAGGCTGAGGCAAGAGAATCGCCTAAGCCCAAGAGCTGGAGGTTGCTGTGAGCTGTGATGCCGTGGCACTCTACCAAGGGTGACAAAGTGAGACTCTGTCTCTAAAAAAAAAAAAAAAAGGAAGAAGAAGAAGAAGAGGATGTCTTTAAACTACCATCTTAGAGTGAACCCTCCCACCATTCTTACCACCTCCCTCTGGCCAACCCCTCAACATCACCTCCAGCCTCCCACACGCCCCAGGACTCCAGGCCTCCAGGTTGAAGCACCTGTTCTCCTGCTGCTGTTCACACTGAAAATTCTCTGCAGGCCAGATCTCATCAGCCACGGGCCGGCACAGCCAAATGGCTAGAGTATGGAGTACGACCTAGGCAAATCTTCTCACCTATCTAGAGCTCAGTTTCTTCATTTGTAAAATGGGATTCTTAAATAACCAGACCTAACTCATAGTGTTGTCATGAGAATTAAATGAGATAATGTAAGTAAAAACAATGGACACTACGTTGGCACACGATACGCTCTCACTAAACATTAGATGCTGTTATTGTGAGTACGTTTACTTAGTAGCCACTGCAGTACCCACAACCATGCCTCACACACTGGAATAATAAAGGTCTGATGGTTGGAAGGGAGGAAGGGAAGTGGGGGACGGAGGGGGTAAAAGTGAGGAGGGAGGTTGACTCAACCTGGAATAAAACTGCCTAATCAGCAGACATTGCTTTAAATAAGAGCAAAAGGCCCAATTCCTTCTAATCCTGGTCACGAATCCCACTGTGACTTTGATCAACTACCCTAGCTTATCCAAGCTTTCTTTTCTTCTGCGTTGCAGGAAGCTGCATTATCTAAGCCTGAAGCCCCCAGGAGCCCCCTGCAGCTCCCAGGCCCCCAGCCCTGCTGCTCTGGATCCTGTGAACAGAAAGATAAGGCCCAACATCGCAGGAGTCTGTGGCAGCACATATAAAATGCAGGCCAGCTCTGCGAGAGAAAACACAGCCTCTGATCCTGGCACCTGACAAATTTGATGTGACCCTTTCACCCCGACATTTAAATTCTGGTTCTTTGATCTTGATACTCATAAAACTTCACGCCTGCACTAGGAGCCCTTTGCAATCTTCTCATAGAAGTGGGTGCCCCTTAGGGATTCTAATAAACCCACACCACCTACCTGCTAACCTGAGGACAGTCTGGTTTTCTGTGACAAGCCACAGCCACACACATCCACCTCTCCTACGTGGCTGGCCACTATGGGGGCAAATCCATGCGTTCCAGCTAAGGGCTCTGAATCCAGACCCAATACTCCCCTGGTCCCCAACCCCGGAGCCTCAGACACCTGCTCAACATCCGACATGGCCTGATCCCTGCTCGGAGGCCCTGGCTGTCCCTGCTCCTGCAGACTCGGTCCAGAGATCTTCCCTGAACCCCCACCTCCTTAACCCAGGAAAGTTCTGAGTGGGAAAGGAGCACTGGGTCTCGAAGCCCATTCTTCTCTGAACTTGCAGTGTGACCTGCATCCTCTCCAGGACTCGATTCCATCCTCTGAGAAAGGAGTGTTGGGACTGGATGATGTTTCCACGCCTCAGTCACCCCGCGGCTGCTGCTGTGATTCTTCATAAAATGCATACGACATGCATTTACTTTTTAAAATCAACCTTGCCGAGGTGAAGTTTACCCTTGAAGTGTACAGCTCAAGGAGTCTTGGCAGCTGGGATTTAGAATACTTTACAGAACTCTGAAACGTTCCCACAAGCCGCTCAATGTGCTTCTTAGTTTTCTTTAGAATTACAAACTTTGGAAGAGTTCATATGCTACTTCAAGCCTTACACTAAGCAAAACTATCCACAAACATTGTAGGCCTAATGTGCTAGTTATATTTTCCCTAATATACCCTAAAATGTTATCCAAATAAAATGTTTGTCTAGTTGCCACCTACACACTCCTCACACACAGAGGCACATGTTCTTACCAAGCAACTCAGAATGAAACAAACACCCCGAGGCCACCTCCAGCTGTAAAGTCTGGATGTGTATGTTACTCATGTCAGCGTCTAGACCAGGGCCTGTGGACTGCAGGTGGTTACTAAATCCTGGCTGTGGACCCAGAGAGAGTTCAAGGCCCATCTGGTGCCCCCCACACCATCGCTGCCATTGGTGAACAGCAACAGCTTCTTTCCCGGCTCTGAGCAACACTGCACATAGGAAGAGGGGGCTGTGGTGGGGACAGGAGCAAAGCAGGACGCAGCAAGGCAGGACACAGGCAGAGGCAGGACACAGCAAGGCAGGATGCAGCAAGGCAGGACAAAGGCAGAGGGGGGAACAACCCCAGGGAAGTGAGAAGAGGCACCCTGGGAAGAGCTGCTCCTAGGTCTCCTGCCGCTGCACACACGCTGTCCATTAAATTTTAACAATTTGGTCATTTTCACACGAAAACCATCACAAGAAAACCCCTCTAGGATGTTGACTCTGAGTCCCAGAAGGCATTTACCACAAAAAATGTGAAGAGATTGGTCCCTTCTCCAGTCCCTAATTCCCAGTAAGCTAAATAACTAAAGGGAAGCCTGCCATGCCCTGGGCAACTAGACAAGGACTCTGGCAAATATCTATAGTCCTTTAACAAAAGGAAACACAAGTGAACAGAGGAAGAGGGTGCATTTCGGCCTAGAGCAGCGGTTCTCAACCTGTGGGTAGCGACCCCTTTGGGGGTCGAACGACCCTTTCACAGGGGTCGCCTAAGACCATCCCACATATCATATATTTACATTACGATTCATAACAGTAGCAAAATTACAGTTATGAAGTAGCAATGAAAATAATTTTATGGTTGGGGGTCACCACAACATGATGAACTGTGTTAAAGAGTCGCGGCATCAGGAAGGCTGAGAATGACTGGCCTAGAAGGCAGTACTGAAAAGGCAGAAGAAGGACAGGTGCTGAGGCCCCCAGGGTCTCTCTGTGCAAAGCCCACTGCAGGGACATGCCCAGCTCTGCAGCCCCGGAAATGGAGCCTCTTCAACCCAGCCCCAGCCCCAAGTCCCCATCCCCAGCCACAACAAACTACTCACATTACCTGAACATGCTGCTCTGCCTTTGTTCTGGCCGCTTCATCAGCCAGACAGTCTTTCTTCTCTCCCCACATGGGAAACTCCTATTCATTCCTCAAAGGCCCATTTGACCATCACCTCCCACAGGCAGTCTCCCACCAGAGACTGCTGCCCCACAGACCAGAGCCTCTCTGGGGGGAGCCAGTTTCTAAGAGGCCTTCCTTTCTTCTCCAGGCCATACAGAAATGTACAACTCAAGCCCAAGCAGCAGGAACTCAGGCAGAAGATGTGAGCGGAGAAGCACAGCCTAGACCACTGTGGTGGGAAGAAGCTCCTGGAGGCAATGCAGGAGATACCGTGGCAACAAAGTCCATTCTCCAGCATCAAAAGGTACACAAACTCTTGGCTGCACGTGTCCTCAGCGTCCCTCCACAGTGACACCGGCAGGCCCAAGGAGGAGAAAATGCATTCATTCACCTGGAGAAAACAGTATTCCCTCCTCTACTCGAGATGCCTTTTAATACCAGCGCCATCAACACAACCATTAGTGTTTACCAAGCATTTTGCATTTCATCCTTACAATAACCCTAACAAGGAGAAACTTTAGGGCTAAAAAAGTTTACGGAAAATTATGGGAAGGTTAGGGCACTTGTTCAAAAGTACACAGCTACTACATGGGCTTTGATTCCATGCAGTCCAGCTCCAGAGCTGGTTACGGTGGCTGAAAGTAGAACAAACTTCTAACTCCCCCTCAAAAAGTCACCTATAGCACCGCTGCCTGAGTTACCCCAGAGATACCAAGAAAAACTTACACACAGACGTAGGGCAGGGACTTTCATGGATATGTTGTTTACAATGGGGAAAATAAAAGAACCAACTAAATATTGGCTAAATCTCCACCAAAGGAATGTACTATGGGATACTTATACCACAGGATGTTATGAAGTCATTCAAACCAAAGCTCTATTAGCTCAAATTTTGGTCTAAAGTCTGATGTACCCTAACCCCTAGAATGCTTGAATAAAGGCAGCTTCCTGGGTCCCACCCTAGACCAGAGGGATGGCCACGTCTGGAGGCCAGGCCTGGCTACCTGAGCTTCCACACACTAATTTTTCTGCACAGTAATGTGAGAGGCTCATGCTAGAGGTAAAGACTGGCTGCTGTGGAAAGAGTCAGCCTTGTGAGTTTGGTGCATGGTGGGGGCCCCAGTGCCTAGAATGGTATCCGGCACATAGTAAATGCTCAAGAAATACTCGGTGATTGAAAGAATCCATCAATTAACAGATGATATGAAATGACCCGTTGATATTTCTAAATCCCTGAGTCATGTGGGTGCATGTTTAGGAGAAGGGACAGCAGGCACCTTCTCACCCCAACACGCCCAGCCCTTAGAAGTGTTCCGCCCAACATGAACAGGGAATGCTGCCATATGGCACTGACACTAAGCTGCCCATTTTTTCCCCACTTTTAAACATTGCTGAACTCAGGATGGATCTTACATTTAATGACTTGTCATCTTTAATGCAGGGTATTTTTCCCCTTTCTTTAGTGGTACAAAAATAATGATGCATTTCCCAATTGATAGCATCTTAGATTTTATAAGATACAATACCTAACAGAGTCCAGAATGCTAACTAAAAAATTTAAATCAGATGCCAACACAGCTAACAGATTGTTGTGCATTCCCTTTCTTATGATTTGTAAAAATAAATCCACTGCCATCTGTTCTGAGCTTTCGTCTTCAGCCTCCAGTCATCCTGGTGACCCTGCACGTAGCCTCAGAGATGCAAATCAAAGACAGGATGCAAATAAAAGGCTTTCAGGAGTCTACCTGGGAGGCTTTGGACAGTATCAGCTGATGCTATCAGCCGGGGTTCTCTAAGCTCTCCTGCCTTGAAGGCCTGAGGATGTACCAAAGAGGTCAGTTCTGGACCAGACCCTAGTTACATCCCAGCTCTACTATCCCCAGATGTCTGGCCCTGGGAATCTCATGGCCGTGCCTGGTACACAGACTTGGTATGTCCATGACAGGTGTTTGTGCTGTTGTGGTTGGACCCACACCTCCTCAGTAGAAATGCCACAGCCCTGCATTTTCTATAGCTAACTAGGCTAGAGAGAGAATCGAATACAGTTAGGGTTTGAATGCACCCCCAAAGTCCCTATGCTGGAAACTCAATCCCCAATGCGCCAGTGCTGAGAAGGGGCATCTTTAAGAAGTGATTAGGTCCTGTGGGCTCTGCCCTCAAGAACGGACTGAGGTCACTATCTTGGGGAGTGGGTTCCACAAGAAGATGACCGTGGCCCCTTCGTCTCCCTTTCTCTCTCGAGGGCTCTTGTGCCCTTCTACCTCCCACCTCGGGAGACAGCAAGAAGCCCCCCTCCAGCTGTGGGCCCTCCACCTTGTACTTCCCAGCCTCCAGAACTGTAAGAAACAAATTTCTTTTCTTTATATATTACCCAGCCTGGGGTGTCCTATTTTAAAAACCTGAAACAGACTAAGACTGGGCGAGTTATTCCCATTTGCAAAAAGGGGCTAGGGGTGGGAATCTGGCCCACAATGAAGGACTATGCTAAGGACCAAACAAGATCAATTTGAAAATTCTCTGAAAAACAGAAATTTCTATATAAATACAAGTAATTTGTGATATTTAGGATGCTACAAATGTGTACATATAGGAATCCTCAAATTTTCAAATAAAACTTGTGTATACTTTCTATAATATATACCTTTTTTGACTAAAATCCATCATTTTCCTAACCTTTTCATCAGCAGTGGCCTGGACCGCCATAGCAATTCAGAACTAAGAACTCTAGGCTAGAATCCCAGCTCAGCCACCTTCCCCAGGTAGCCATGGACACACCACCTGACCTCTCGGAGCCTCTGGTTCCTCCTGTGCAAACTGCTGCTGTCTCTGGCTTGAAGAGTCACCATGCAAGAACCAGTATCTGTAAAGTATCAGGCTTGAGGCGTTGCACACAGAGGGTCCGAGTGAAGGGAGCTCTTTCCAGGGATGCCTCTGTTTGCATCAACAGTACTGGCTCTTAATACAACAGCTTTCTTTCCATGGATCATTTTATTCCTCAAAGAACAAAGCTAACAAAGCTCCCACAACTTCAGAAGAGCTGTTTGGGTCACATTTCCAGGACTATAGCAAGAGAGATTTGTGCTACGCAGTCCGGCTGCAGCTGCGGGCTGGTGCTGCCCCTTCCCTGTGTGGGCCCCTGGTCCTGTTACTGCTGCTCTCTCTGCCTCCCTTTATGAGCTGGAAAACAAGGAAGATGAGTTGGCCGCCCCACAGGGCAGAGGGAAGACCCCATCTGGCATGAAGCACACGCTCCATGTCTCCATCCACCCCACGGATGCTGCAGGCTTCTCATCAGTGGTCACCAGTGCAGATCTGAAACACTTGAAGGCCAAGAACCTTCTGTCACAGGGACAGTAGTGGGGTGGGTCTGCCTCCCGACTCATATCCAGGTGAGAATCTTTAGATGGCCAAAGATAAACACGGGTACAGGAATACTTCCAGGGGCAGGTGCCCTGCACACAACAGGACCTTGCTGGAGGAGGTGGTCAGAAAACGTTTGGAGTTAAACAAAGGGCTTGGATTTGGGGCTGAAGCCACAGATGGAAATGATTGAGTGGAGAGAAAGAATGAGAATATTCCTGAAGAACTGGGGTGGAAGAGAGTGATCACCCTATAAAGCTGCTGCCCCCCCCCCCAAAGAGCAGTCACTATCCCTAGGCACAAAGAGCAGTCACCATCCCTAGGCATAAAGAGCAGTCACCATCCCTAGGCACACAGAGCAGTCACCATCCCTAGGCACAAAGTCCAGACTATGAATGCAAAACCCACAAATGAGAGGAAGTTCTGACTTACTAGCACTGTGTTGGGATGAAGGACTAGCTATCTGGGAACAAATAAAACTGGAAATTGGCCCACATTCATAGCAGGACAACTTTTGGTAAGATGACAAATTTAAATTAAAGCAGAGACCACAAATATCATAAAAAAATCAAACACTTAAAAACTCTTGGGGAGGAGAGAAATGGTCAAATCTTCACAAAAGGCAAAAATGTTTAATCTCCGTACAGCAAAAGCATCATAGAACAAAAACATGAAACCACGAGTTAGGGGGAAAAAAATCTGTAACACATAATAAACTACAAGGCATTATTCATAATAGATTAAAAAGCTTTGTAAGTCAAATTGTTTTAAGCAATGTGCCAAGAGGAAAATTAGTATTGAAGAATGAAGAAAACAATTCTCAAATGAAGAAAAGCAATTGGCGAAGGAGACACAGAAAACAAGATAACCAAAGAATGAGAACCAGAGTGATAATTTTCACTTATCATATTTGTAGCAGCCCATATAGCCTATGGGTAGGAGGAGAGAGAGTTCTAAGAAATACCTATGTAGCTCAATAATGGAACACCTTGGTGGAAAGGGCACGGAGAGGGATTTAGCTCCCCTAACAAGCATGAGAGCTCATAAGATGAGAGCCGTGGTGAATTGGCAGTCTCTACACCTGTGGTGTTGAGAGGCACAAGATCAGCCTTATATTAGGCTGGAGAAGCAGGCAGTCGGGAGCATGTGCATTCTATCACGGACCCGCTTACTCTGACTCTGTCTCCTCTCCTGCCTGCAGAATCTGCATAGCATGGCGTCTCTCTGCTGAAAATCACTAAGCTCTGCTAAAGACTAAGATCTATCTTTCTAAGAAGACTGCTTTTCTCTAAGACACACTCTTTCTCTCTTTCCAGCTAAAGTAGCCCTCAGGCACCTAAGAAACCTTAGCGGTCCATGTCCAGAACATAGGTAAGCCAGGGCCCGAGACCTGGCCAATCCCGGGCCCTGACAAGTGGTGTCAGAAGTGAGATGTGACACATGTTAGCAAAGTTTTCAAATATTCATGTGGGCATGGCTCCAGGACAGTGCTGTTCTCACGCACTCTTGGTGGATTAAAACGGCACAAGTTTTCTAGGGTGCCAATGGGTGATTCTGCGCAAACTTCGCAGATTGCTTTTGCTCAGCAGATTCCTTTCTAAAATTTATCATAAGGGAACACTCCACAGAAATGACATGGCAAGAAACTGCCTAAATAAGTGATGTCAGATCCAAACCATGGAGGCGTGAGGTGTTCATCACACCTGCTGAATGAAAAGCAGGTCATGAACAGCGTGATCCCATTTTTCAGAGGGAAGAACTCACGTCGGACATTCCTTGACATATTACCTCAATGATCAGGATTAAACTGAGAAAGAAATTTCCATTTGGGGGGTAGAGAAATGAGCTATTTGAAAAAAGAGAATTCTGAGGGAGGAAGCAAGATGGCGGCCGAGTAACAGCTTCTTTGCAACCGGGCGTGGTGACATTGGAGAAAAAAGACTCCAGGTATCTCTGGCTTATTGTTTCTGGCTTGGATCTGCCCAGAAACATCCCTTTGGGAATGCAGGGAGACAGTGAGAGACTTTACACCCCAATAGGAGGACAAAAGCAGTGGAGAACTAGCAAGTGGTTGTGTTTGGTTTGAGGCTGCCACAGCTGTAACTACAACAGCAGAGAGATTGCAGACAGGGAAGGCCTTCCCTGTGGTTGTTTTGTGTTTTTGTTTTTGTTTTGTTTGTTTTTTTTTTTTTGGACTTAGGAACTTGGTTGAATTACCTTGGGAGAACTTGGGCAAGAGTGTGGGTGACTTTAAGCATTGTCCAGGGTCCAGAACTGAGCTGCTGGGCCAGAACAGAGCTAACATTGTTTGGCTGTGGGCTGCATGTGCAGCCATTGTGGGAGAACTGCCCTACAGGCTCTGTCTTAAGTGTCGCAGAGCTAGGCTCAGGCTGGGAGACCTTGGGAGAGTGATCTAGTGACTGTGAGCAGCGCCAAAAGCCAGGACTGAGATGCAGGGAAGAGTGGAGCTTTCAGCATTTGGCAGTAGGAGGGCTGCCTTGCAGCCTCAGCCCTCAAGGGCATAGAGTGAAGACAGTGTTGGCGCACTAGATAAGCAGGCAGCCACTACAGGAGAGATCCCAGTGACAAGTGCTTTCCTGTGAAAGCTTCTGCTTAGCCAGTGTTAACAGTTTAAAGTGTCTTTTAAGTGGGCTGAGGAGAGATTCAGGTTCTCAACCCTGCAGGGTTTGAGGGCAAAGAAGTCGGCAGAGGCCTCCAGTCTCAACTGTATACAACTGTATCAGCTTTGGGATTGGCATCTCATACCCCAGAAGATCACCTGCTGCCCAGACAATATTCAACAAGATACACATACGGCTTTCTTTTTAGGTCTGTTTGTTCTTTTTTTAATGTCAACATTCCTCCCCTAGATTTTTCTTTCTTTTTCTCTTTTCTTTCTTCATTTTTCTAGTTTAAATATAATTTTCCATTGTTGCCTTCTTTAATAACAAGAACTTCATTTTTGCTAGTATTTATGCCCCTGTTATTTGGTTTTTCCCAAAATTTTACCCTGTAAAGTTTTCTATTTGTTTAGTTTGGTTTGATTTATAGTATTTTTGTCTTTCCTCTCTATTTGGTGGGGGTGGAGTACCATGTCTGCTCAGGCTAGCAAAGAGCTGCTGACCTGGAGGGAACCACCCAACCCGGCACCCCCAGTGGTTGGGGGGTTTTAAGGTGCGGGTCAAAGTAGCCTACTATACACCTTTATTACTCCTGTCTCCCTCTTTCTGTGCCTCTCTTGTTTCTGTCAATATTCCCTTTTACTTACACCCTCTCCTTTCTCTTTTTTCAAAATCTTTTTCCCCTTCTTGTTCTTCAATCTTCTCATCCTGGTACTGATGATTACCAAAAGGACTCATCAAAACCTTAGACCAGAGGCATGGTAACTTAAAGAATAAGAGGAAGTGAAAGGAAAATTAGGGCAAGGAAACAGACAAAAGAAAACACTCATGAGGAAGAATCAGCAGAAAAATCCTGGCAACGTGAAAAACCAGTCCAGAACACCACCACCTCCAACACAAAGGACCATGAGGTAGCTACTGCAAAGGATTCCACCTATAAAGAAATGCTAGAAATGACAGATGAGGAATTGAAAAAACAGATGATGAAAACAATGAAGGAAACTGCTAATTAGAAAATAACCAAAAGGAAATACAAAAACAAAATCAAATAAGAGATGAACAATATGAAGAATATAGAAAGGATATAGCAGAGCTGAAGGAATTGAAGCAGTCAGTTAGGGAACTTAAAGATGCAATAGAAAGTATCAATAACAGATTAGACCATGCACAAGGAACAATCTCAGAAGTAGAGGACAAAGCTCTTGAGATGACTCACATATTTAAAGAGGAAGAAAAAAAGAGAGAGAAAACAGAAGATCCACTGACAGAATTATGGGACTTTATGAAGCATTCAAACATACAAGTTATAGGTATCCCAGAAGGGGAAGAAGAATGCCCCAGAGGAATGGAAGCCATACTAGAGAATATTATAAATGAACATTTCTCAAATAACACCAAAATTCTGACACACTCCTTTCAGAGGGATAGTGGACCCCAGGTTGCCTCAACTCAAATAGAGCTTCTTCAAGACACACTGTGATAAACCTGTCCAAAGTCAAGATAAAAGAAAAGATTCTGCAAGCTGTCAGGAGTAAGCACCAGTTGACCTACAGGCGTAACTCCATCAGAGTGACTGCAGACTTCTCTAATGAAACTTTTCAAGCCAGAAGACAATGGTCATCTACCTTTAATCTACTTAAACAAAACAATTTACAGCCCAGAAATCTATATCCAGCTAAGCCAAGCTTTAAAATTGACAGAGAAATCAAATCTTTTACTGATACGCAAACATTGAGGAAATTTGCCACAACAAGACAAGCTCTACAGGAAATACTTCAAGCTGTTCTATACACTGACCATCACAATGGACCACCACAAAGTAAACACCCAGAAATTAAAGGACAAAACCTAGCTTCCACAATGATGCAAAAGGTAAAAGCAATGCACTCTCACAAAATAAGATGAATAGAACACTACCACACTTATCAATTATTTCAATAAATGTTAATGGCTTGAATTCCCCACTGAAGAGGCATATTGGACTGAATGGCTTGAATTCCCCACTGAAGAGGTATAGATTGGCTGATTATACTAAAAAACATAAGCCATCCATTTGAGGCCTGCAGGAAACACACCTAGCCTCAAAAGACATGTTAAAACTCAGAGATAAGGGTTGGAAGACAATTTTTCAGGCAAACGGAATTCAGAAGAAAAGAGGGGTTGCAATCCTATTTTTAGATACAAAGTGGATCTAACACAACTAAAGTCAAAAAAGACAAAGATGGGCACTTCATATTGGTCAAGGGAAAAATGCAAAAATAAGACATTTCAATTCTAAATATTTATGCACCCAACTTAAATGCTCCCAGATTCTTGAAACAGACCTTAATTAGTCTGAGCAATATGATATCCTACAATACCATAATAACAGGGAACTTTAACACTCCTCTTACAGAACTGGACAGATCCTCTAAATAGAAATTAAACAAAGATATATATAAGGGACTTAAATGAGACCCTAGAACACTGTGCTTGATAGACGTATATCTCCATCCCAAAGCTAAAGAATATACATTCTTCTCGTCAGCCCATGGACCATTCTCCAAAATTGATCATATCCTAGGACACAAAATGAACTTCAACAGAATCAAAAGAATTGAAATTTTACCTTGTATCTTCTCAGAGCACAAGGCATTAAAGGTGGAACTCAACTCCAACAAAAATGCTCAACCCCACATAAAGGCATGCAAATTAAACAACCTTATGCTGAATTACAGTTGGGTGCAGGAAAAAATAAAAGGCAAAATCATTAACTTCCTTGAGCATAGCACCAATGAAGACACAAGCTACCAAAACCTAAGGAATACTGCAAAAGCAGTTTTGAGATGAAAATTTATCACTATAGATGCCTAAATCTGAAAAACAGAAAGAGAGCACATGAACAAACTCACAGGCCATCTTATGGGAATTGGAAAAAGAACAATCTAAGTCTAAACCCAGCAGAAGAAAAGAAATATCCAAAATTAAATCAGAGATTAATGAAATTGAAAACAAAAGAATCATTCAGAAAATTAACAAAACAAAAAGTTGGGTTTTTTTGAAAAAATAAATGAAATAGATAAACCTTTGGCCAGACTAACTAGAAATAGAAAAGTAAACTCTCTAGGAACCTCAATCAGAAATGATAAAGGGGAAATAACAGATGCCACAGAGATACAAGAGATCATCTCTGAATACTACAAGAAACTCTATGCTCAGAAATTTGACAATGTGAAGGAAATGGATCAATATTTGGAATCGCACCCTCTCCCTAGAATTAGCCACAAAGAAATAGATCTCCTAAATAGACCAATTTCAAGCACTGAGATCAAAGAAACAATAAAAAAGCTTCCAACAAAAAAATTGCCCTGATCCAGATGGCTTTACACCAGAATTCTATCAAACCTTCAAAGAAGAGCTTATTCCCATACTGCAGAAATTAATCCAAAAAATTGAGGAGGAAGGAACCTTCTGCAACACTTTCTATGAAGCAAATGTCACCCTGATACCAAAACCAAGAAAAGACCCAACTAAAAAGGAAAACTTCAGACCAATTTCACTAATGAATATAGATGCAAAAATTCTCAGCAAAAGCCTAGACAATAGATTACAGCTTATCATCAAAAAAATCATACATCATGATCAAGTAGGTTTCATCCCAGGGATGCAAGGCTGGTTTAACATATGCAGGTCCATAACGTTATCCACCATATTAACAGAAGCAAAAATAAAGACCATATGATCCTCTCAATAGATGCAGAAAAAGTGTTCGATAAAATCCAGCATCCTTTTCTAATTAGAACACTGAAGAGTCCAGGCATACGTGGCACATTTCTTAAACTGATCAAAGCCATCTATGACAAACCCACAGCTAATATTTAACTGAATGGGGTAAAACTGAAAGCTTTTCCACTTAGAACTGGAACTACACAAGGTTGTCCTCTGTCGCCATTACTATCCAACACAGTGCTGGAAGTTCTAGCCAATACAATTAGTCAAGACAAGGAAATAAAGGGCATCCAAATGGGAGCAAAGGAGGTCAAACTCTCCCTCTTTGCCAACAATATGATCTTATACTTAGAGAACCCCAAAGACTCAACCACAATACTCCCGGAAGTCATAAAAAAATACAGCAATGTCTCAGGATATAAAATCAGTGTCCACAAGTCAGTAGCCTTTGTATACGTCAATAACAGCCAAGATGAGAGGCTAATTGAGGACACAACTCCCTTCACCATAGCTTCAAAGAAAATGAAATACCAATGAATATACCTAACAAAGGAGGTGAAGGACCTCTATAAAGAAAATTATGAAACCCTCAGAAAGGAAATAACAGAGGATATTAACAAATGGCTCATGGCTGGGAATAATAAACATTGTTAAAATGTCTGTATATCCCAAAGCAATCTACAGATTCAATGCCATCCCTATTAAAATACCAACATCATACTTTTAAGACTTGGAAAAAACTGATTCTTTATTTTGTATGAAACCAGAAAAAAAAACTGTATAGCGAAGGCAGTTCTTAGTAATAAAAACAAAGCTGGGGTCATCAGCATACCAGACTTTAGGCTGTGGTACAAGGCCATAGTGGTCAAGATAGCATGGTACTGGCACAAAAATAGAGACATAGACATTTGGAATCGAATAGAAAACCAGAAAATGAAACTAACACCTTATAGCCACCTAATCTTCAATAAACCAAACAAGAACATACACTGGGGGAAAGACTCCCTATTCAATAAATGGTGCTGGGAGAACTGGATATGCACATGTAAAAGACTGAAACTGAACCTGCACCTTTCTCCACTCACAAAAATTGATTCAAGATGGATAAAAGATCTAAATTTAAGACATGAAACAATAAAAATCCTCAAAGAAAGCATAGGACAAATACTTGATGATATCAGCCTGGGGAAAGACTTTATGGAGAAGACTGCCATGGCAATTGTAACAACAACAGAACCAAACAAATGGGACTTAATTAAACTGAAAATCTTCTGTATAGCTAAGGAGACAACAACCAAAGCAAATAGACAACCTACACAATGGGAAAGGATATTTGCATATTTTGAATCAGACAAAAGCTTGATAACTAGGATCTATAGAGAACTCAAATTAATCCACCTGAAAAAAGCCAACAATCCCATATATCAAAGGGCAAGAGACATGAATAGAACCTTCTCTAAAGAAGACAGATGAATGGCTAACAAACATATGAAAAAATGCTCATCATCCCTATTAGAGAAATGCAAATCTAAACCACCCTGAGATACCATCTAACCCCAGCGAGAATAGCCCACATCACAAAATCTCAAAACTGCAGATGCTGGTGTGGATGTGGAGAGAAAGGAACACTTTTACACTGCTGGTGGGACTGCAAACTAATACAACCTTTTGGAAGGAAGTATGGAGAACCTTCAAAGAACTCAAGGTAGATCTCCCGTTTGATCCTGCATCTACCCAGAAGAAAAAATATCCTTTTACCATAAGGACACTTGCACTAGACTGTTTATTGCAGCTCAATTTACAATCGCCAAAATGTGGAAACAGCCTAAATGTCCACCAACCCAGGAATGGATTAACAAGCTGTGGTATATGTACACCATGGAATACTATTCAGCCACTAAAAGAGATGGAGACTTTACATCCTTTGTATTAACCTGGATGGAAGTGGAAGACATTATTCTTAGTAAAGCATCACAAGAATAGAGAAGCATGAATCCCATGTACTCAATTTTGATATGAGGACAATTAATGACCTAGTACACAGTGGGGGGTGGAGGAAGTGGAGAGCAGAGAGAGAGGGAAGGAGGGAGGGGTGAGGAAAGGAAGAGCAGAGAGAGTGAAGGAGGGAGGGGTGGGGGTCTTGGCGTGTGACACACCTTTTGGGGACAGGACACAATTATAAGAGGGACTATACCTAACAAGTGCAATCAGTTTACCTGGTTTCTTACATCCTCAAAGAATCCCCAACAATAAAATATATATATATATATATATATATATATATATATATATATAAAATAAAACAGGACACTTTCTTTCAGGAATAGAGTAGGATAGGTTCTTTGGGACAGCTGTCCAATGATCCAATGAAAACAACTAAAATTGCTGGGGGGGAAAAAGATTATATATATATATATATATATATATATATATATATATATTTCTGTTTAACTCTAAGTTACATTAGCATGAAATGTTAATATAAAGAACTGTATAAAGTTCCTAGAAACTGAAAAAAAATAAAGCAAGATAAAGCACAAACAAAAAAAAAAAGAGAGAGAGAGAATTCTTAGAAAGACAGGTGGAAACTCCTACAAGGGCAGGAAAAGAAAAGTGGCACTGAGGAGACAGGACAGGAGAGGGTGAGGCCAAGGAAACAGGGAAGCAATCAAGTCAGAGACAAAAGCATTGAAGACACCCAGCAGGTGGGCATCCAGATGTGAGGTCTGAGCCATGACCTGTGGGATTCTTCCAGGCTCACAAAGCCCCCGGGGTGGGCAATGAGGGTCAAAAGCAGTAACTTCCTTCCTTATACCTGCAATACCAACTAGTGGGTAAAGCTGGAAGGTGTTTCCATGAATAATCAAAGCAAAAGAACCAGCAAGAAACTGCACAGAATATTCAGGAGAGGAAAAAAAATGGTCTTTCTTAAGAAGTAAAGAAAAAAAGTTACCTATGAACCAGACAGGACCAGCCTCAAAACACAACCCCAAATCAACACCCCTTCACCTCCCGACCCTGTGCCTGCTTCCTGGCCTGGTCTCCGCCTTTTCCAGACCCCTCCTTCATCCCGTCCTGCAGGGTCCCTCCCTCCAGCATAGGCTTTCAACACATCTGGGTCACTCCTATCTGAGTGAAATGAAAACAGGCCTTCCTCTGCCCCCAGCACCCCTACCTCTGCCCCTGCCTGCCCCTCAGTGCTCCTTCCAGACTGTCTCCAGTGTTCCTCTGGAGTCTGAACTGCCTCCACATTCCCTGCAAGGTGGGTAGCACCTCCCCCACCTCTACTGACCCACTCACCTCACCTGACCTCCACACTAGACTACCAGCCTTGGCATTGCCAAATTTGGCCCAGGTTTTGAGATCTGACCTATTCAACTGCTCGGTGGGCTCTGCCACCACTGATAGACACTCAGAAATGAAGGTGCCTGGCCCAGTGGAAAGGCGAGGGGTGTCAAACACTTCCGGGCAAGGCAGTCCCCAAAGACTCTGACCAAAAAGTGAGGCTGAGCTAAGTGGTAAAGGAGAAGAAAGGGCCAACCCAGTGGGGAAAAAAAAGACCAGTCCATATGGAGGGCACTGGTATACAGAAGGAGAGCAAGGAGCCAGGGAGGGCCTGGGTCACAGGACCAGTGGGCCCAGGAGGAAGTTACATTGTTTCCCCAGGGTGGCCAGAGCCACAGCAGTCTCTGAGCAGGACTATAGCCTCAAGGGGGCTGTGGTTTGAAAAGACCACCTGGATGCTGTGTGCAGGATGCATCAGAAGGCCAGGTTTGTTGGGGAGGACCACCATGTCCAAGAGACAGGGTAGAAGTTTGGGCCGGGCGCGTGCGCTTGAAACTTATTAGGGGACAACTGGGAGGATGCAGTGATGTCCTGAGCACAGATTCACACAATGGGGGAACGTGAGGCTGCATGATGGAGCCAGGAAGTGGGGAGGAGGGCTGGTGTTTGTACAGCAGACCCTGAGCTCAGCCATATTCATGATCTGGAATGGCACAGGATGTCAGCCAGATGGGAAGCTCAGAGGTCCGCGGAGCCCAGGGAAGGTCTCCAAGGTGCTTGTGAGCTGTGAGCTTGGACTTCATCCTGCTAGAGGGCAGTGGGAGCTATGGTAGACCGCAGGTCTAAAGCGTGAAGGGACTTTTCAGCTGCCTTAAAGCCCACCAAGGCAGTGACATGGCGAGAAGAGGACGGACTCACCAGGACACAGAACCACACCAGAGCTTGTATCTGCACAGCCAAGTCAGCCAGGGCCTGTAATATCTGCAAGGTTCACCCGAACCACAAACAACAGATATGTGTGCTCACTCTTGCAGTTCTGGAGGCTAGACATCAAAATTCAATATTACTGTGACAAAATCAAAGTGTCAGCAGGTTCTGGCTCCCTCTGGGAGAATTCCCCCTTGCCTCTTCTAGCTCCTGGTGGTTGCTGCCATTCCTGGGCTTGTGGATACATCACTCTATTCTGTTTTCACATCACCTTCACCTGTGTACCTGCCTAATCTCCTTCTGCCACTCTCTCATAAGGACACTTATCCTTGGATGTAGGACCCACTCAGCTAACCCAGGATAAGTTCCTTTCAATCGAATCTTTGGCCATAGAAGGTAATAATCACAGGTTCTAAGAGTTAAGCTATGGACATATATTTCTGGGTGCCTCCTTTCAGCCCAGGACAGATACCATGTATAAAAACCAACCAACAGACAAGTTCTGCATGTGGCAGATGCAAGGGGTATTGGGCGCTTCCACCTGAAAGGTGCCAGAGTCCAGAGACTAAAGCACGGGCTCTGGACTCACCATACCAGCTGTGTGGTCCTGGGAAAGTTTCTTGCCCTCTCTGTGCCTCAGTTTCTTTGTCTGTAAAAACAGTCCGACCCCCTAGGGTCTGGCAAGCCATACATGCAATACCCCACATTGAGCACTTGGAACTCGGCCTAGCATGTAAGAGGTGCTCAGTGCTGGCTGAGAAGTGCTCCAAATTTTTGCAATCCATTGTCTTTCCCTAAACCCAGCCCTCCTCCTCCTCAGGGACTTGCCTCTACAAAGATCACCACCTCCTGACCAGTCATCCAGGTATAAAATCTGTGAGTCCACCTAGATGACCCCTCCTCTCCCTCTCTCCAACTAGTCCCCACATCCCACCAGAGTTACCACTTGATCCCTCTCATATGACTCTTCCCTGCCCTGAAAGTAGCCACTGTCTTGTTCTGGCCACCTCTGCCCTGGCCTGGATGTCTCCAGCTGTCTTCTGCTCACTTCCCCACCCCCAGCCTCCCCCTCACCTCCTCATCCACCCTGGGACAGCCACCTTTCTACAAAGCGAACATGATACTGATAGTGGGTAAGCACAACAGCCAGGGCTGGCCTCTCAAGGGTGCAGCTGTGCAGCTGCAGAGGGCCCTGAGCACTGACGGGCCCACACTTACTCCAACGCTCTTTTGTGGCCATCTTAAAATTCTTAATCACTTTTGAAGAAGGGGCCCCCAAAACTATACAGCGAGTCCTGACAACTGCTGGCCCCAATCCTGGGTTTCCACTGGCCAGACACTGAGCTGAGAGTGTCACATCGGTCACCTCTCTCAATCCTCAGCGTGAGTGTATTGCAATCCTCATTCACGGATGTGACCTGCGCAGGGGCACACGGCTTTCTCACAGCTCTATGGATGTCTTAAATTTCATTTTTGAGCACTTCAACTGGAGAGGTAAAAGATAACTGCAGGCGCTGAATGTTTTAATGAAGAGCATGCCAGAAATGAGAGGTGGCTGGGACCAGGCAACCTGACCTAGCCAGATCCCTGGTACTATTCAGAGTACCAGAGATGACAGCACGGAGCCTGTCAGACATAAGCCTACTTGCCACACCACCCCTGCTGCTCTCCAAAGATGATACACAAATGGCCAATGAGCACAAGAGATGCTCAGCATCACAATCATGGAAACAGAGTCAAAACCACAATGAGATAGCATTTCACACCCACTAACTTCCTCACCCCTACCAATATTCGGCTCACCACTGTCATCACCATGACCCTCACCACCATGACCATCACCACCACCACCACCTTCCTCTTCACCATCACCACCATCAACAATACCACCTCCCTCCTCACCACCACCACCACCACCACTGCCATATCCACCCTCACCATGACCATCACTACCACCACCACCACCACCACCACCACTGCCATCTCCACCCTCACCATGACCATCACTACCACCACCACCACCACCACCACTGCCATCTCCACCCTACCATTACCATCACCACCACCACCTTCCTCTTCAACACCACCACCATCAACACTACCACCTCCCTCCTCACCACCACCACCACCACCACCACTGCCATCTCCACCCTCACCATGACCATCACTACCACCATCACCACCACCACCACTGCCATCTCCACCCTCACCATGACCGTCACTACCACCACCACCATCACCACCACTGCCATCTCCACCCTACCATTACCATCACCACCACCACCTTCCTCTTCACCACCACCACCACCACCACTGTCCTCGCCAACACCATCACCATAATTATCACCTTCACCATAACTATCACCACCATGACCTTTACTACTACCATCACAAGCACCACTTCCGCCATCACAAGAAACAAAGAGAGCAGGATAGGGATCCCACTGTAACGTAAACCATCTCAAATCTCTTCAGTATGTGTTCTAGAGGGAACGCCAAGGGCACCAGGGTAATAGATGCGGGAAGACAGAATCCTTAAATATTGGTGATTCAACCTTATAAACTATCTACAGCAAGAGTGCCTTGAGGGTACGACTGTATTTCTCTCATCTCAAAACTCCAACTCTTTGCCCAGCATGGAACTGGGGATCACTTTTTGATCGAATGAGCCCCTGACCATACAACTCACTTCACCACTTAATGGAGTTTATGCCTCCATTAAGTAGGGACAATGCTTGCTTCAAATCTGGTGATGTATATATTCCTGAAAAGCCTGAAGACATTTAAAGGCCAAGGATTACTGATATTTATCAAAAATAATCAACAACTGGGTGGTGCCTGTGGCTCAAGGAGTAGGGCACCGGCCCCACATACCGGAGGTGGTGGCTTCAAACCCAGCCCCGGCCAAAAACTACAAAAAATAAAAAGTCAACAACCAACAGAAAAGCAGAATTTCTAGTCTTTCCATGAGCTCCCCAAATGACACTGACTATTCTTCCCTGGACCCATCCTATGTAAGGATTTCCAGCCTCACTCTTTTCTTTCAAGGTACATCCTACCGAAACAGTGGTCTAACACTTCTCAGGTCTAGGATTCCATGATCAGACTGGCATGGACCCCCCTCCAGTCTGATTTGGCAGAAGAGGTCAGGAAAGCTCTTAGAGCAAAGGATGCTTTCCTCAACACTGCCTGATCACACTGGCTGAAAAGCCAACCCTCAGCTTTACATCCTGCTGAACTTTCAACTTCCTTGAGCTGGCAGTGATCCATTCCCTTGGTACTGACCAGACGATCTGCAGATAACATTAATAAATCCCAGCAGTAGAAAGCAGTGCTTTAAATGAGCAAGGAATGGGGATGATGGAAAGATACAGACCCACCAGGCCCATGTCCAAGTGCTGTGCTGCTCCAACCCTGGCCTAGCTTCCTTCCTATCACCCCTGAGACCTGTGGCTGGCTAGGTCTGTTCTGAGCCCTAGGAGGAGAAAGAACGTAGCCCTAGCCCTGACCAGGGGTAGCCCGTGGTCATCCTACCTGCCCAGCTGACACAGGATAATGGTATAAGGACAGAATTAGCCAGGGCAGAGGAGTCTTGGGATGGCAGTGACCATATTCCCCAATGTGACCTCTCTGTCCTCAGGACTCCATTCCCAGGGGCTGGAAGCGACGTTTGAATGAGAAAGCTTCCCTGACCTGCAAGACTCTGCTCATGTGCCTTTATCACCCAGGACTCCTTCCCTCTGCTCACTCCACAAACACTGACTGTGCATCTCCTGGGCTCCCAGCACGAGTACAGATGGTGAAACAGGAACAGGGGCTACCCTTGCATTACCTAAGATCTAGCAGGGGAGGCAGCTAGTAACCAGATGGTTGCACTGGACTGAGATTGGAGCTCAGAGCCTGGGGACTTCTTAGAGGAGGCACTTTCCAGCTGAGTCTTCAAGGTTAGCAGGAGGCCAATCAAGTTAACAAAGAATAAACAATGAAAAGAAGAAACTGAGCCCTAGAGAAGTTCACACATGTGTGTTTTCCCAAAAGCACGAGAAAGTTCAGGAGGTCCCACCTCCACACTGTTCCACAGGATGGACTCTGGAGGGGTGGAGAGAGAAAAGGTCTGTCTGTTCTCTAAGTGCGATGAGGAAGAACGAGGTAATCCTAAAAGGTAATAAAACGTAACGAAAAAGGGAGGGGAAGGAAACTGGTCTGAAAGCCAAGACTCTAAAATTGTAATGATTTCTCTAGAGAGGCAGTGATGAATTTTGTCAAAAGCCTCTGCCTTTATCTCAAAATGGCACCAAAGAGGCTGCCCAGAATGGAACTCTGGAGCACACAGTCCACTCTGCCTGCGTCGAGAGAGACAGAAAGGGGCAAGACCACAGGGCAGACAGGTTTTTGACACAGCAGCTGCCCAAGATGCCTCTACCAGCAGGAATACTTAAAAAAAAAAAAAAGCTTTTTATTTTTAAAAGTTTCATAAAACCTACGGAAAAGTTCCCAGAATAGTACAATGAACTCTCGCCGACCTTCATCTGCATTCACCAATTGTTCACATTTTTCCCCCATTTGATTTTTCTACCTATAAAGATACATATGCAATCTGACAATTAAGTTTGAGAACTCATCCTAGAAAAAGTGCTACCTACCTCACTGCTGAATACGTGTATCGCCAGGTCACCCCCTTCAGGTGTGCCCCTCGGAAAGCTATGCACTGATGTCAAGTCCCAGTCCAGCCTGCAAAGCAATCTTGGAACTCTTTTTCTGGAATGACTGTCAGGCTGTCATCATACAGCACGCAAAAAAACACGACGACAATCATGAACGCTACTCAGCAAGACACCGCCACACATCGACAGGAACAGAACTGTGAGACACTGAGACCTCACGGTTATGGAACCTTACCGAGTTGTTTGTATATTGACGCCAATGTAAGTACACAGCAGCAAGTTTGTGAACCTCATTGTTACACCTCATATGATGACAGCTCTGATGGTCATTCCAGCTGGCTTTGGTGCCTATTTTCCCAAGGGGAGTGCCTCAGAGGTGACCACAGTAATAGTCAGCAGTGAGGCACATAGCACTCTTTCTGGGATGAGTTTGAGAACCTAAGTGTCATACTTCATATTTGTGTGTGTACATTTTTATGGATTATTGGACAGTAAGTTGCAGGCATCATGCCATCTCATCCTACATGTTGTGACTTTTATCTCTTAAGACCAAGGACATTACAAAATCATAACACAATTATCAAAATCAGAAATTTTATCATTGATATATCCCATATTCAAACATCACCAACTGACACAATGATGTCTGTATAACAAATGATCATTTTTCTTGATTCAGGCCTCAGAACACTTAGTAAAGAATAGTCAGACAGGGCGGCACCTGTGGCTCAAAGGAGTAGATCACCGGCCCCATATGCCAGAGGTGAAGGGTTCAAGCCCAGCTCTGGCCAAAAACTGCAAAAAAAAAAAGAGTAGTCAGACACAGAATGCAGTCAGGTCTCACAGGTACTGTGGGCCACAAACTTCCCCAAAATAAGTAAGAAGAAAAGTAAAACATGATAATAATCAAGAATAACCATCATCACCAGGTCAAGAATAATCTGACATGAACAAGCCAGGGCAGCTGGAAAGGATGTGGGCAGAGGGCCAGGATTATGAATCCTTGGCTGGTGCCAGACTTGGTCTTTGGTTCCGTGTTTAAGAAATCAAGAGCCACACACTCGAGCCCAGTGATCCCTCTATCCTTAGGCAGTGGCAGCACAGCCCAGACTAGCCATGGGGCGAAAGAGCGGGGTACCTGGGCTCATGCCTCTCGACCTGCCAGCTTCTGTGAAGAAGTCTCAGCACTACTGCAAACCTCAGTTTCCCTATCTGTAGAGCCCCAGCTCTTCCTGAAACTCCTTGGAGCAGCTACAATACACTCCCAGCACGGCCAGGCTCTTCTGAAAGGGCCCCCAGCCCACACCCTCATCTTCCATTCTGTCCCTCTGCACCCAGGCTAGACCATACCACCCCGTTCCCAGGGGGGCCCGGCACATCCTGCTCCATTTTGCACTGGTCCCCTCCTTACTGCTGCCCGACCACTGCTGCCCCAGCTGCCCCCTCCACCATGGCTACCCTCAGCCACACAGTCCTGATCCAGTGTCCCTTGATCTTGGCGATTATCCTGCTTTTCTAGGAATCAGAAATAATAAAATGTATTTGCAGACTACCCCTGACTCCCCTACTGCCCTGAGGGTAAAAACCAAATTGCTTGGCCTGGACAGATCCCTTCTTCAGCTGGCTCCCTGCCTCCCCTTACCACACGTCCTCTGAAACTCTCCTCACCTGCCAAACTGACCAACACCAGGGAGCAGCAACACTGACAGGCAGGGAGGCCGCACTGTCCAAGGGACTGCGAGACCATGAAAGCTCAGAAAGGTGTAAATACTGGACCAAAGTCACACAGCTCATATTTGATACAACCAGGCACAAATAAGCAAGCTTAACACAGGCTCCCTTCATTCCACATTAAAAAGAAAAATGTTTCCTCAGCACGAAGCATCTCTGTCCCTACACACACACACACACATTTACACACACGTGTATACACACACACATATACACGTGTATACACACATACATACACATGTATACACACACGTGTATTTGAGATACACATGTATACACACACGTGTATACACAAACACATGTATTTGAGGAGACAAAACCAGATAGGACACATATACACACGTGTACATACACACATACACATGTGTACACACACGTGTATGCACAAACACATGTATACATACATATACACACGTGTACACACACATATACACACATGTGTATACACACATACACACACACACACACAGCCTCGGGACAAAGCCTGCAGGGCACTAAAACAGCAGGGGGGGGTGCATGCCATTGTTTTTTCTTCCTGAAATACTTTCAGTAATTTTGGACACAGTTGTCAACGTTCACAGTGGCAGTAATGACTAGAAGTCGCATACACTAAGAGACAGTACCCCAAACACATCGTTCATCACTCGTCACCAGCATACTGTGTACGGGATGAAACTTACTGTGTATGGGTGATGAAACTGGTGCCCTGATTTCAGCTGAGGATCCCCCCAGCGTGCTGACAGCAGGCAGGGCTTCCCCTTACCAGACTGCTCAGACAAATGAACGCTGCGCCAGGACACCCCCACCCTGCCCATACCAGGGCCCACCTGCCAATCCTTGGCTCTCTCTGCGCCTGGAAAAGAGTTAGGATTCAAGGCTCATACTTTTTTTCCAATCAAAGTATCAGATGTCTCAGAACTCCCCTTAGCAAGATTTAAAAGTTAAAAATATATTTACTTAATGATCATGTTGACCCATCAAGGCCTTGTTCTCTCTAAACGTCAGTTAGCTCAGTTACCAAATAACACAGTTAATTAGTGCTACCACTGTCCAGAGAGCTATAATTGAAATTCCCAACAGCAATTTCAGGATGAGGAACCCTGTTCAATATACGCACACAGTGGAAGTCACATCATTACCACCTATCGAGAACCTATGAAGTGCCAGATATTTTACCCACTAAAGATACAGAGATGAACCAAGGTATAGTGCTCTCCTGGAGTGATCAGAGGTCTACTGAGGAGGAGGAAGGACTATAAATCTTTAAAGGACTAGAATTTGACACTGAGCACAGCGGGGAGCCATGGAGAGGTTTCTACCCAGACAGAAGAGGTCAGACCTCTATGCATTTCAGAGCAGTTGTTCCAGGGTCAACATGAAGACTGCCTGGAGGGGCCCCCGGAGGCAGTAGACAGTTTTGAGGCTGCACCTTGGCCTAGCAAGGTAAGAGGCCTGACATGACACACAAATATGGACATTTTAGGAGACAAAACCAGATAGGACTTACAGGCCAAGTTAATGGGGACAGGGATGAATTTCCAAAGCGTAGCTGAATTGTACATTTTAATCTATTTACCAAACTCCTCATCTTCTCTACCACAGGGCTGCTTTTCTGCAGAAATGGCTACTTTTCGCTAGGTCTAAAAAGGTCGGGTTACAAAGTTGGTACAATATTGTAGCTGCCCTGAGCCACATCACTGTGACCACTCAGAATGGGGCAGCAGGGTCAAAGAATTAGGGCTGGAAAATAATAACTCCATGTTTACAAGTAGGGAAACTGAGGCTCACAATGGTGGAATGACTTACTCACGGTTCCACTGAACATGCAGGAGGGGTCACCTTCTGTGCCCTCCCCCCGCGGATGAAACCTGCAGCAGTACTGACAGCCAATGTGACCAATGGTGAGAGAGGCACGAACTTTGTCATCATGAACAATGACCACAGCCTAGATATCCTGAAGCCACAAAGGAGCTTGGGGTGGGAGGTGTTAGTAGACAGCGGTCAGCCTTCCCAAAGGAAAAAATATTTAGTGAGCTCCAGATTAGAAGGGACTTCAAACGTTCATAAGCCACATCACCACTTGCTCCAAGAAGCCCTCATAGACTGCCAAGGCTCCTGCCCCCGAACGACTGGCCCTCCCAGGAAAAGTGTAGAAAAAAAGAGACTGGACACCACTGTCAGTCAAATCAAGGGTCAAACCCCAGCTCTGGCCCTTACTGCCCGTGCGATCTGTGTGGTCACTTCACTTAGAGCCTCTGCCCCGACTTCTCTGCTCCCTTGCCATGCCAAGACACCCCAACTTCAAGCCAAATTTGTGCAGAAGAGGTGACATTAAGCCTAAACCCACCCACCCTGCCATTTCTCCTTCCAGTGCCTCCAGCCTCTCTTCCTGCCACAGACTTTTATCTTTATTTTATTTACTTATTTTTTTGGCCGGGGCTGGGTTTGAGCCCACCACCTCCGGCATATGGGGTCAGCGCCCTACTCCATTGAGCCACAGGAGCCACCCCGCTGCCTCGGACCTTTAAAGCCAAACTTGACTCCAGGCCTCCCGCATCCCCTCCCAACCCAGCCACGCCCCCTGCCTGGGGGAGCAGGCGAGTAGGGACCTGAAGCCCAGCCCCTCCACGTATTAGCCATGCCCCCATGGGTATGAAAAAAATGATCTGTTCATGCTTTGCATCTCGTTTTTTGAGCTGAGAGATGTGGCTGCCTTTCAGGGAATCGGCTTTTCCTTGTTACTGCCCTACTATACTCTCTGGGTCACTTCCCAGAGCATCCTCCACTGACCTGCCCCCACCCAAGCCCAGGTCACACCCCCATCTCCTGCCCTCAAAGCACTGGGAACCTGGTCAAAATCCTTCCCTCTCCACCCCAGGCGACTGGCTCACCGCTGTCTCCCACCCCGGCCCACTGCCCAGCTCGAGGACACGCGGGACATGTATTTGCTATAAATAGTTTGTCCAAGATGTCTTCGGAATGGATCCCTATGTCTAAAACGGCTATGGATACAAAGTTGGTACAATATGTTCCCAAACTAGCATATATGTTCAGAGGGGGGAAAAGAAAAAGACTAGAGCAGTGGTTCTCAACCTGTGGGTCACAACCCACAGGAACTGAATTAAAGGGCCGGGCATTAGGCAGGTTGAGAACCACTGGACTAGAGAGTGCTTTTCAAAGCGTTCTTGCTCTTTGCCATGAAATGAAATCTTGTTCAGCAGGCCACAAGAAGCTGATTATTGGGAGGACTCGTGCGCACACCTTCTCTGAAGCCACCTGGCATGGGTGGGGAGAGGGCAAAGTTCTCATCCCAGCCCCACACCCACTAACTCTGACCCTGCCGTAACTGTTCCTGCCCGCCCTGGTGCAGGGTAGTTGAGAGGCTTACAGAGCAGCACAAAGCAGCCTCCCAGGGACACTCAGTACACACTACAGCCAGGAGACGGGCTGGAGGGAGGGACAGGAAGACTGAAGTCCAGGCAAGGAAACCCTTCCCCATCCACCACCACCTGCTTTCTCTGCCTTCTGGAAACTGCCACAGGAGATACAAAGCCCCAAACTCACAGGAAATCAGATCTGTCAACCCCCCCCCCCAACACACACACACACACCCAGGCCCACCCACCGCCTCGGCGAAGGGGGTCCCACCCACTGTGCCAGGCAGAGAACAAGAGAAAGGAAGCGGCCCAGGGGCCACCTCAAGTCGAGCTCCATGTATCTCTCAAGGCTTCACTCCTGCCCCTGAGCCCAAAAGCAGCAGCTAAAGTAGTAGCTGCCATTTAGAAGATCCTACTCTACGCCAGGCACTTGCATAAAACAGTAGTTTCAAACTATTCTGGTTCATGAAATGCTTCCAATATCATGTGCAAACCACCTTCTTCTATTCCCTACCAAACACACCCACAAACACAATTTCTGATAAAATTGCTACTCATATTCAGAACATACCAAAAATTCTCATCAGAGGAATGAGAGTTGTTATCTGCATTCAAGAGAACATAGTGAAGTTTCCTTTAGAACATTCTGTGCACGTGGAGATATTTTTTTCTTGCGCTTTTCATTGTAAAATCTTACTAGGTGCTCAACAGGAGAAGTGAGGACCGGCAATGGGGACTGATAACTGCGCTGTAGGAAGAATTAGGCGCCATGCCAGCACCCATGCCCTCACCCATCAAACAGCATTCAATAAAATTCAGTAACATGCACCACATAATACCAGTTACTGCAGTCCTATGATATAGGCATTCTTAGTGTTCCATTTTTGTGAAGGGTGAAGAGCCTTGGCTAACATGACCCATCCACGGGACGGCCAAGGTAACTACTATTTACAGGGCCACGAGCTATGCCCCAGCCATTCTGCATACCTAGGACTTGATACAAGACCTCAGCTGCATTACACATGCAATCTTGATGCTCACACATTCCTGAAGAAGTATTATTTTCCTTATTTTATAAGGAAGAAAATTCAGCTTGCAAGTTGGTAAATGACTTGCTGAAGTCTTTACCTGAATACAAAGCCTTTGTTTTTCCAATTGCTACTTGCCGACACTTGGCAAATCCTTGCATCATTTTGGAATCTCCCCTTTATTAAGATTCAAGGGCCCCTTAAGAAGTCCCAGAAAAGGACCCAGCCATTGGGTCATTTCTGTCTCACCCCTGCTGAATGAGTCACAAGACTCAAGCAACCACACCACCAAGAACGAGCAGGGGAAATTTCCTTCTGTGGTTTCCACATCCTTTCTACACCAGCCACCCAACACAGCTTGATATGCCTAGGGCATGCCTCACCAGACACCTACCCAGTGCCTGCTGTGTGCACAAAGCTTCATGAGACATGCTGGTGGGGGGAAGGGGACACAGAGTCACTTATGTCACGCCTCCTCTCAAGAAAGCAGCTCCAGAAAGCAGAGGGAAAGGAATGCTGAGCAGCTAGGGAGAGACCTGGAGTATGCAGACCAAGATGAACTTACCGTCAGGAGACTACCAGGTTACTTCCCACCAGCTCAGGAGAAAAGGAAGGTCAAGGATGACCTTCTCAGGGGAAGACATCTGCAGAACGTTCTAGCCTGGGGCTCCCCCATACCCTGAGGAGCTCCTAGTAGAGTGAGAAAGATGCTGTGACAAACCCAGGTGATAACTGGGGCCAGCAGAGGGAAGGAAGGGACAGGTGAAGTGCGCCCTGGCAGTGGTGAAATCAGGACATGAAGACAGAGGAGCCGGAGTCATGGAAAGGTGGAAGGGCATTTAGGCAGGAAGCGCAGCAGGAATGCAAGCTACATTCATCCATTCATTCAACAACATCCTGGTGCCTGCCCCATGCCAGGCCCTAAGCTGAGCGTAGAGACCTTAAAAAATGAATCTCACGCAGCTCTGGCCCCACAGAGCCCCAGCCAGTGTAAAAGAAGGACTGAGAAGGGTTAACAGTCACGTAGTGTGGCCTGGGCTTTGCAAGGAGCTACCTAACCTGGCCTGGGAGAGGAGCCTGAGCAGCAGAAAAGGCCTGCAAGGAAGAGGGCACGGGTGTGCAACAGGGGGAGCAGGGGTCCGGCCCAATTCAGGGAAGGCAGACAATTCCCTGAAGTGAGGGTCAGTGGGTCAGTGGGTCAGTGTTAGGGACTGAATGTTTGTGTCCCCCAAAGACCATGCTGAAACCCCAACCCCCAACCTTATGGGGGGGGGGGGTTTGTTTGTTTTTTTTATTTGAGAGAGTCTCACTCTGTCGCCCTGGGTAGAGTGCCATGGCATCACAGCTCACAATCACTTCAAACTCTTGGGCTTAAGCAATCCTCTTGCCTCAGTCTTCTGAGTAGCTGGAACTACAGGCATGTGCCACCATGCCAGGCTAGTTTTTCTGTTTTAGTAGAGACGAGGTCTCGCTCTTGCTCAGGCTGGTCTCGAACTCTTGTGCTCAACTAATCCCCCACCTTGGCCTCCCAGAGTGTTAGTTGTGGTGGCGGTGTGGTTACTTGAGTCTCGTCACTCGTGCAGCAGGGGTGAGCCTCTGCACCTGGCTTCCCAATGTTATGGTTATAGAAGGTGGAGACTTTGGGAGGGAATTAGGTCATGAGGGTGAAGCCCTTACAAGAAGAGACACAAGACGGCTTGTTTCCACTCTCTCTCTGCACAGTAGGGAGGACACAGTAGGAAGGCAGCCACCTGCAAACCAGAAACAGGGGCCTCACCAGGAAGCAAAGTGACCGCACCCTGACCTTGGACTTCCGGCCTCCAGAATTGTGAGAAACGCCCTCGAGTTGATGATATTTTTGATACAGCAGCCTGAATGGACTGAGCCAGTCAGTAAAAGGAGCATCAAGAGACAAGGTCACGCATGTGACAATAACGAGTTTGTACTTCATCCCAGGCCAGTAGGGAAGTCCCTTCAACAGAAGAGGGACACAAACAGGGGTGAGTTTCAGAAAGATATCCCCCTTTCTTGGTACAACAGTCCTCTTCCCAAACAACCCCTATAACTGCAGAGCCAGTTTGAGGAAGGGAGGACCTTCAGATACTCCTAGGAAGGCCCAGGACCCTCTGGTCTGTTCCCAGACACTGAGAAGCAAGACAAGTGCCACCCCGACTGCAGCTCTTCCTCCAGCTTGGCTCAGCCAGTGATGGTCCTACAGGCTCCAGTTTCCCGGGTCCAGGTAACACGAGGACACTGGAGGTTGAGACAGAACAAGCAGCCAAATGTGACACAGATGGTCAGATAACAATGCAGAGACACACGTACCTTGTGAAGTGATGGCGGCTGACGTCTAAAGGTGCTGGGGCCTGGTTTAAAAATCACTTTCCATGAGCCCTGGGCCTCCTTGAAGGCTCTCAGAGGGTTGGAGAACAAAGGTCTAGACTGAGCAACACAGTGTTGATTACTTTTCCCAAGTGTTATACTTTTAAGCTATAAAAACCTCCCACCAACTCAAATGAGCTGCAAACCAGTATTAGCCCTGGCACACCTCACTGTGAGGGCCTGAGGTGCCCGAACGCCCAGCTTTGTGCAGATCTTGGGACATAGTCTCACCTGTCATCTCCAGTGAAACATATTCTGAGAATGCAAGGTTGATTGCTCACAAAAATGCCACCGATTGTGAATATGGTATGTAAACTGTCACAAGATAGAATATTTTCATAACCAACTAAATTCATTACTGCTCAGCATGCCATGGTAGTTAAGACTACAACTGTGTCACAAGGTGACTACAACTAATCTCAGCCTTCTGGGAGGTCAAGGCAGGTGGATCACCTGAGTTCAGGAGTTTGAGACCAGCCTGACCAAGAGCAAGATCCCATCTCTAAAAACTAGCCAGGCATTGTGGCAGGCGCCTGTAGTCCCAGCTACTTGGGAGGCTGAGGCAAGAGAATCACTTGGGCCCAAGACCAAGGTTGCTGTGAGCTATGATGCAACAGCACTCTATACGGGGGGAACAAAGTGAGACTCAGCCTCAAAAAAAAAAGACTACAAATGTCATCCAAAACATTTCATTTCCAAAGTTAAAATCATCAACGCAAGCTCATTGTTCTCACTGACCTTATAACTAGTAAATACTGTAAGTTTAAAGTCATAAAATAAATGCAATACACATATTAAACCATGTTTTACATGTTTTACATATAGAGGCAGTTGAGCTACTTAAAATATTTGTTTTTGAAAACCCTTTTTTTTTTTTTTTTTGGAGACAGAATCTCACTCTTTCATGTTACCCTCAACCCCCCACATACAGAATGTAGTGGCCTCAGCCTTCTTACTTCTGGGCTCAAGTCATCCTCCTGCCCAGCCTCCTGAGTAGCTGGGACCACAGGCACCAGCCACTTACACTCAGCTAATTTTTTTTCTGTTTTTAGTAGAGATGGGGTCTCACTCTTGCTCAGTTTGGTCTCAAACTCCTGAGCTCAAGGGATCCTCCTACCTTGGCCTACCAGGTGCCTCTGGCCCGAAAACACTTTAGTTTGCAGATGGGGAAACAGGCCCAGAAAGAAGTAAGGTATCACGTTGTCCTGTGACTGTCATCCCTGCTCAGTGGGCAAAAACCCAGTGCCCTGCACACAGCAGGCACTCCACAAACGCCCCTGGGAAGGAAGGACCGATAGGCATGTGCCACCACACCTAGCTAATTTTTTCTGGTTTTTATAGAGACAGAGTCTTGCTCTTTCTCAACCTGGTCTCAAACTTCTGACCTCAAGCAACCTTCCCACCTTGGCCTCCCAAAGTGCTGGGATTCCTGACGTGAGCCCCTCTGCCAGGCCTCAGTCTGCCATTTCGCCTTGTGTTTTTGATATGTCTCATGTCTTTCCTGTTCCTCTATTCTTCCTCAGTTGCTTTCTTTTGCATTTAATGGGCCAGACGCTACTTTAGGTATGTAAGTCAGGGGCAAGGACTTCAAAGATGTATTTCTTTTTAATTTAAACAACCTTCTTAAATGGTGCATATTCTTTATTTCTTCTTTTCGGTTCCAGTAAACAGGAGCAAATAAATTATTCATCCAGCTGTCACTGGACATCATCTACAAAAGTATCCATTATCAGCTTCCTGGATTGGAGGATTTAAGTCTACAACTTGACCTCCCTACCAGGAGTCAGGAGCCATTGTGTTTTGAAGATGCTCTTCAGGACCCAGGGTGCTTCAAAGCATGGTGACAGCTACATGTTTCAGACCAAGGCGGCAAGGGATGGTTGGGATTTGCAACAGAGTCCAGGTTATAGGCATTTGTAAATGCCCTGGTATTGTTCTTACAGACACCTGGCATAAATGCCAAGGCCCAGATCCCCGCTTCAGAGCAATTTAACATACCCTAAACCTCCCTGTCAACATTAACAAATGTGAAAGGAATCTACAACCCAGGAGCAAATGAACTGTGAAGTTCCAAAAATTAACAACTTAGGCTGTGAGAATGGTACCCCTGAGATTTAGGGCACCCAGCAACTCCCCCATCTTTTAGCTGGAACACCCCTAATTTCTGATACCCTATCCAGCAAAAGGACTTGTGTGTGTCTTCGGTCTGAATGTCTTGCATTAGTTTTTAGTCATCCCTATAGAAAAATGAGAGGCACCACGGCACACAGACCCTCATGGACGTGGGTCATCCTGGGTGAGTAGGGTGTTTCCTGGGAGAGATCGTATCAGCAAAGTGCCCATATGCCCAACAGTTTAAATAGATTAGGCACAATGTAGGGGCACCCAGGCCCTTTTTCAAAATAAGATATTGGGTTGGCAAAAAGGACCTCATTGAAGCTGGAGCCAGGACAGCTCTAAGACTTGCTGCTGAAATCCAATTACCAGGCTTAATGAGCTCACTCAGCCAGCTGCCCTGGCCCAAGAAGGCAACCCTGCCAACGCCAAGAAAGAAAGCTTCTCTTCCAAAGTGCATTCTGAGGCTGCAGCTTGGGAAACACCAGGCCACTTTAAAAAGAAATATGACCTGCTGTGAGCACAAAAACACAGTTTGGGTTCCGAAGAACAGCTTTCTAACACTTTTTGCTACCCTAGACTAAAAGCAAGCTGCTCTGTGAGGCGGCGAAATCCCAGTCAGAGGAGGGGAAAGGAAACCAAGTTTTAAAGAAGCTTCACAAATGTCAGCTCTGAGCTGATACAACAATCTGGGGTATTTCCACCCTGAGTATTGTGGTATTTAGAGCTCAGACAGTCGACTATCACTAGAGGAGGCTGCTGCAGAGAACAGAGGGATTTAAGTGCAAAGAGGATCCTAGGCAAGAAATAGAGAGAGGAACACATTGTGTTCCTGTTAAGGTCCCTCCCCACACTAACATTATGGAAATCAGAGACTAATAGCCCACATCTATTGACAGCTTGCCCTGGCCAGGCTCTGGAAACCCCACTGTGAGTGAGATTCATTCCTATCCTCACGGAACCCTCTGCCGGCCAGGGAGTCAGGTAAGTCCCTGGCAGCAACAAGATACAGCGCCCAGGATAGTGATGGAGAGACACCTGGGGGAGGGGGCTTTGGGGTCATGCCTGGCCTGGCCCAGCGATAGGGAAGAGGTGCAGCAGGCAGGTTTTTCTGGAAGAAGGCCCAGATGGATCCTAGGCACAAGTGGAGGATGTCTGCCAGGTGGATGGGGGCAGGAAAGGCTGACAGGCAGATCCGTGAGAGGGACCAGCGTGTGCAAAGGCCTGGCTCGGGCATGGGCTGACAAAATTGGAGGTAGAGGAGAGTCTCTTTAGTCCATCCCCTGCCCCTCACACCAGGCTCTTCCTGCCTTAACCCAGCCCTAGTGCCTCTGTCCACTCTTCACCTGCAGACTAAGCAAGTGTGTCTGTCCTGGGGGCCCAGGAAGGATGAAGGAGGTGGCCTCTGAGAAGCAGTGCTCAGGAGAGGGGCATGGCTCATAATGCAAACTGGGCTGGGAGTGGGCCATGGGCACCGGGGTGTCAGGCTGAGGCAGCTGCGCTGTTCGCCACGTGGTGTTATGGGCTACATATAGAGAGCGAAATGGTTACTATAGTGAAGCAGATTAAGATAGCTCTCTCTAACAGAGTTACATTTCTTGTGTGCAGCAAGAACAGCTAGAATCTACTCATTTAATAAAAATCCCTAATATAACACAATGTTTTAAACAATAGTCCCCATGTTGTACCTTACATCTCCAGACTTATTCACCTTCCACTCCTCCCTTAGGAGGAGACAGGGCTGCTATGAACCCTGTCACTGTCATTTCTACCCATGCAACCTCAGGTAAGTCACTCAGTCCCTAGCAAGGAGGTAGCACAGGTCCAGTGAGGGCTGGGGAGGAAAATCTGTGGCTGCCCTCAACAATCCACACTTCTCTGTGAGCAAAGCCACCTCCCACCCCAACCCCAGCAGGCGGCACAATACTGGGCACCTGCCAGGTACCCAATCACAAGGAGAAGGGGACGATAACGTGAGCCAACCCCTGCAGAACTCAAGACGATGTCCTCCCTGGACATCTCTCCATATGGAGCACAGATGCCCCGTGACAAGGGTGGGGTCACTCTCCGGGACGCCAGAGCTCCCAGGATGAAATGACTTGTCTCCCTCAAGGCTCCTGACTGAGCTGAGGACTTAACTCACAGTCTATTTCTGAGCCTGACAGAAAGCAGGTGAGAAGGAGTCCACAAAACAAGAGGGCAGCCTGTGCCACGCCCTGAGAACCAGCTGCCCTGCTCCCGTCAGAGGGCTGTGGGGCAGTCCCGGGCTGAGCATGAGCAGCAGCTTTGCCCACAACAGGAGCCCCCGGGGCTGTGGAAAATGAACAACAGGTTGTAAACTCTTCAATTTTTGTACATTTGACATTGCAAAAGAATTAAAAAGGTTACAGGTAAGTAGAGAAGCCCAAAGCTCTGGACATCCCAAAGTCACCTATGTGGTTGCCAGTTAGTCACAGCCCACAATTCCTGCACCCCCACCAGGCCATCCCCACAGTCCACAGGAAAAGCCCCCTCTTGCCCCAGTGTCTCCCTGCCTACTCCCTTTAGAAGAGCTACTCCCTGGCTTTAGTGACTGGATCATTTTATTTAGATTCCAGGGGTCCTCAAACTATGGCCTGTGGGCCACATGTGGCGGTGTGATTGTATTTGTTCATGTTTTTTTTTTTTTTTTTTTTTTTTTGCTTCAAAATAAGATATGCGCAGTGTGCACAAGAATTTGTTCATAGTTTTTGTTGTTGTTTTTTTTAACTATAGTCCAGCCCTCCAATGGTCTGAGGGACAGTGAACTGGCCCCCTGTTTAAAAAGTTTGAGGACCCCTGAGACTGTGGGTCTCCCCTCCCCCAGAATGCCAGAATGTCAGCTGCCTTGGGCAGGCATGCTATCTTCATAAGGCCCCAGTTCCTAGCAGGGCACAAGGTGAGGGCTGGAGAGAAAGAGGCTCAGTGTGCATTGTCATTGAGCCTCTTGTTTACAGAGGAGGAAACTGAAGCACAAAAACACTTAACTCGCTCCCTGAGGGGCCCATAGTGACCACAGCTGAGCCTAGTCCCCACCCCATGGAGCTTACAGTCTACAGCAGCAGACCCAAGGAATACAAGGTGACCCCCCTCAATAATTTTAAGTTTCATGTCTCCACATTAAAAAAAGTAAAGAGAAATGGGCAAAATTAATGATACATTTCATTTAGCCCAACATATCCAAAATAGTATCATTTCAAAGTATAATCAATGTTAAAATTATCACATCATCTTTTACATTCTCTTTTTTTCATACAAAGTCTTCAAAACCCAGGGTGTATTTATTACTCACAGACTATCTCCATCCAGACACATTTCAGTGCTCAATAGACCCTGTCTCCCAGTGAGCGGCAACCCTACTTGGTCAGCTTGGCTCCAGGAGGTCCCCCTGGCTATCTCTGGGCTGGAGTATGAGTCACTTGGCATTAGGAAACTCACTTCCATCACCATGACCACAAGATGTACATCTAACACAAGCAGCAGCACGCACTGGCAAACACCTACCGTGCTCAGATGCTACCCTTGGCCGTACGCATCCAATACCAACCCCAAGAGACAGGGATATTCTCTTTATTTCACAAAAGAAGTAAAACTCAGAATAATTAAGTAACATTCCCTCAATCAAAGAGCCGGTAAGGTGGAGTTAGGAAATTAAGTCACAGCTACCTCCAAGCAATAGCAAATTACTTATTAAACACCTGTTCTATGCCCTTATGCACAGGCATGCCCTGCCCTTACCGTGCTTTATTCCAGCTTCTGGGTAGGAGAGAATGTGAATCAGCAAGGAAACAGAATCAATTCAGATCCTGATGATTCTCAAAAGCAAACGGGGTACTGACAGGCATGGGAAAGCAGAGCAGCCCTGTGGGGTGGTTGGGAGACCCCCCCCAAGGTAAAGTTCAAGCTGAGAAAAGGATGAGAAGAAGCCAGCCAAGGTCAGGGCAGGGGAGGAGCATTCCAGGCATCAAACAGCAAACACAAATGTGCAGAGCAGCAGGAGTCCAGTATGTTCCAGGAACATCGGAAAGGTGGCCAGGAGTCCCTGCGTAGTGACATCTGTCTCTCTGGGCCCCACCTCACCCTGCCTCCTTTGGGTGCTCTGCACTCCTGCTTGGAAAATGAAGAGGCCACAATCCATTCTCCAGATATCAAGAACAAGTCCAGGCTGGAAGCTCTGAGCACAAAGCCACACACAGAGTGCACGTTCACAACCGTTTGATGAGAGAGAAGATGGATGAATTAATGCACAGGGCAGGAGAGAGTGGAAGAGTGAACAGAATGAGAACTGAACAAGAAAATGTTAACATGATGAGTACTCTTGAGACACCAGCCAAAACAGTCAACAGGTGAAAAGCACCCAAATGTCCATCAACACATGAGCAAACTGTTACATAAACTCAAGGGAATATTACTCAGCCCCGACAAGGAGTGAAGTGCTGAGCCTGCAACAGCATGAGGGAGCCTGAAACCACCATGCTCTGTGAAAACAGCCAGGCACAAAAAGCCACACAGGCTCCATTGATATGAAATGTCTAGAACAGGTGAAACCACAGACACAGAAAGCAGATCAGGGGCTGGGGAAATGGGAAACGGGATGTGGCTGCTAACAGGTCCAGGGTTGTTGCTGGGAAGAATAAAACATCTTGGAACTGCTGTATAGAGTTCACGGGCACACAACTCACAAATGTACCAAATGCCTCCAAGTTGTGCACTTTAAGATGGTTTATCTTATATCAATTTCACCGCTATTCTTTAAAAAGGGAAAAGGAGAACACAAATTTCTTCAAGGTTAGGCACAGGTTATGAAATTTTTTTTTTTTGTTGTTGTTGTTGTTGTTGTTGTTTTTGACCAGGGCTGGTTTTAATACTGCCACCTCCAGCATATGGGGCTGGTTTTTAACCCAACACGTCTGGCATATGGGGCCAGGGCCCTACCCCTTTGAGCCACAGGTGCCACCCATGAAATTTGATATCAGAAACACAGCTACGAGTGACCAGCTCTGAGAAGCAACAGGACTGGGTCAGAGGAGAAAGGAAACAGCCTGCAGCTGAAGAGGTGGAAAGCTACTCACCACATCATGCTTTGCCTCCACCATCGGAACAGGTGGAAAGCCACTCACCAGATCGCTCACTGCCTCCACCATCAGAACAGGTGGAAAGCCACTCACCAGATCACTCCCTGCCTCCACCATCAGAACAGGTGGAAAGCCACTCACCAGATCGCTCCCCACCTCCACCATCAGACAGGTAGAAAGCCACTCACCAGATCGCTCCCTGCCTCTACCATCAGAACAGGTGGAGAGCCACTCACCAGATCGCTCCCCACCTCCACCATCAGACAAATGAAAAGCCACTCACCAGATTGCTCCCCTCCTCCACCATCAGACAGGTGGAAAGCCACTCACCAGATCACTCCCCGCCTCCACCATCAGAACAGGTGGAAAGCCACTCAACAGATTGCTCCCCTCCTCCACCATCAGACAGGTGGAAAGCCACTCACCAGATCACTCCCCTCCTCCACCATCAGAACAGGTGGAAAGCCACTCACCAGATCGCTCCTTGCATCCACTGTCAACCCCTCACAATCCACTCAGGAAGCAGGACACTCCTGTGGTGGGAGCCTTGTTTCCTACCCCCATGAAGAGGGAACTATGGCCAGTCCCAGGCTGCTGACTCAAAAAGCAGCCAGGGTACAAGCTCAGAGGCCAGCCTATTGAGCCACCGTGTCCCTCTGACCTGGCAGGAATAAGGGCATTTCCGCAGTCCCCAGCTGGCACACACAGTACCTCTTTCATTCCTTAAGCCCTTCAGCCAGTCTGGGCCCTGGGAGAGAGGAAAGCAGGCAGACAGTACCCCAGTCCTCCACAGCCCCATAAGGAGGTTTAGGACACATGGAGTCCTGAGGATGCTTGTGGGCCCTGGAAAGGATGAAGGACCATCTCAGATCATCCCAGAGGAAGGGATGACCTAACAGAGTGGGCAGTGGTGCCTGACAGAGGGACAAGACATGGTAGCTCCTGTCTACCCCATGATGCTAGATGAGGCCCTTCTCCTCTGCTCTATCTCATTCTCCCCACTGCGTGATTCACAGGGATAAGAATTGGGGTTACCCCCATTTCCCAAAGGAGTGAAATCAGTTCAAAGGGATTCAGGGACACAGGCACATGTACAAGATGTGATGGTAAATGGCAGAGCCGGCAGGCAAACCCAAGATTAAAACCAAAGTTGTTTCTGCTAAATTATGATGGCATCAGCATTTGCTTTCTTTCTACAAAACTCCTACAAGGTAGCATGGGGGAGTGGTTAAAAATGTGGGCTACCACCAGTTTTGGATGATGGAAAGTTCTGAAGATGGCTGGTGGTGATGGTTGCTACTGAACTGTGCACTTAGAAAGGGTTAATGTAAACATTAAATATATGTTTAATATAAAAATATTTTAAGAATATTTGATATATGATCTGGTACCAGGCCATTAAAAAATTGTCAAGAAATTTTTGAAAACAGATACCATGCACACTGTATTCTCTAAAAATGGTAAAATTCAATTAGAAGCTAATAAAAAATATAAATGCCCCGTCTCCCAAAAACTGAATTTGGGCTTCAAATCCCTGCTCTGAAACCCACTAGCTTTATAACCTTGGGCAGGCTTCAGAGTCTCTCTATGCCCATCTAGTAAATAAAAATGCAGGTGTTCCTCCCTCTAGTGCTGAATGAGCCCCATCAGACCAGTGGTAGCACAGTCCTGTCAAGGGCCAGGTAGCAAATGTTTTTGGCTTCACAGGTGTCTACCCCTATCTGCTCAATCTGCCAGTATAGAGCAAAGGTAGCCACAGACCATAGGTCCACAAACGGGCATGGCTGTGTTCCAAGAAAACTTTATTTACAAAAACTCCTGGCCTAGATCCCAGCATTTGGTAAGTGCTTCACAAATGTTAACTGTTATAATTGAGGAAAGTGGCATTCATGTCAATTCACTTCTGTAGACTTATGAAAGGTATAATACTTGTTGCTATTTTTAAAATAAACACTAACACCCAAAGCAAGAGTGGGCCCCCAGGTGCCACTGGCCCTCCCTCTTCTACTGCCAGCAATGACCTCCGTGACTACCCCCAGCAGCCCTCTTCTGCTTCCTGCCTCCTACAGGAGGGGCTCCTAACCCACCTCCTCCACAGCACGAGGCCCTCAGAGCCCCCTTTTCTGTCCCTGCCCTCAATGCAGACCAACAATCACTGCACCACACCCATGGCCTTGGAAAAGCATGGGCAAAGACAACATTGCTGAAGGCACCCAGGGCTAGAGTCAGGAGGCTGTGGTCCCACTGCTGGCCAGCCCTGAAATCATTTTCTGACCTCCGATTTCACTGGCCACTACTGGCGTCACAGCAATATGCTTCCATGAAAAGCACCAAGAGGCTCCTCCGCTTTATTTCTCACACCAGCCCCGTCAGAAGATTGTCTGTCCATTAGAGGAGACAGAGGTCCAGAGTGAGGCAGCCCCAGTGCCGAGGCCCCTGCTGCTCTGAGACTCTGCTGATCCTCCTTGCCTGATGCTCACAGAAGCCTCGCCCGGAGTGTTGCTGCACAGCTAAAATGACATCCATGGCAGGGGTGGGAGGTTAAGTAACAATAGCTATTTCCTTTATGTGATCCTAATTCCCATTCTCCAGAAAAAGGAACTGTCACCTCCCCAGTAAGTCGAAGCCACCACCAAAGTGAGGCCACCTCACTGTGTTCTCAGGCTCTAGTGGACAAGATCTGCTCAAGGGAAAACCATACAAACAAATGTTATACCGTGAATATTATATACTCATCTATATGTATAAAAAGTTTGAAAAAGCACAGATGAGAGGACCGTGCAGTCTGTCTGGTAGAGCCGGGGGAAACCACGATGAAAGGGACATGACCATGGGCTTTGTCCTAAGACAAGGGGAGGGGACACTTTTGGGGGGAAAGCAGCACATGGGGGAAAAGCCTATATGAAGATGTGTCTACAGAACACAGGAAGTAACAAGTGTGGCTGAGACAGCATGTTCAGGACAGGGCACAGATGGCCCAGGGGAGCCAGGATAGGAGGAACCTGTGAGGACAGGGGAGTGGTGGGAGCGTATATGGTGTGTGAAGGATCAAATGGCAGTCATCTCGCTCGCTGGGTCCACACCATGATCTTTTGGGGACTTCTGGGTGTAAAGAGACTTCAGGTGAGCATTACCCCAGACTCCAGAGCAGACACTTGCAGGACTGCAGATCAGGCACACAGATTTGCCAACAATCCCTGATTCTCCGCTGGATGGCACAGCCTGAGTGCTCTGCAGAGCAGCAGGTTTTCAGCCCCCCACCCCCAAGGCCACACTAGGCAAGGACAGCCGCTGTGGGGCAGGTTATGGCCACTCCACCCCCACCCTTCCCCAAATTTGTCTCTTTTCCTTGTCCATCCCAGCTAACGGACCCCCCAGCCAGCCCAGCTCAGGCCTCTGAAGGAAGGCCCAGCTCCTCCCACAGCCTCCCCCTCCTGGGGGGGCTGCTCTCACTTGGGGGATGAGCCCCCTCATGCCGGGCCTTCTCTCCTGCCCTCCCCACTCCACTCGTGGTCTGGGAGGCAGAGGCCATCACATGGTGACAGCACATGGGTCGGCTCTACCATTCAGGCCAGCTCAGGCCGGCAAGGAGTTTTCTTTGACCTTGGTCTACAAGGAGGTGGCCAGATGGAGGAAGGGCGTTCCCAGAGAGGGACCAGCACCAGCAAAAGCCAAGGACAGTGTGCCTGTGAGTGTGCGCAGGAGGGGCGGGGTGGCGGAGGAGGCGGAGGAGGCTGGCAGTTAGATACAGTAGCACGTCGCTGGAGCCTGAACAGCCCAGCAGAGGCTGCAGCGCTGAGGCTGGCTAGCCAACCAAGCCTACAGCAGGGGCAGGATCAGGCGTGTGGGGAGGGGGTTCTTCTAAGGTGGAAAAAAAAGCTTCAGCCTAGCGAGTGGGCTCTACAGGGGGTGATGAGCTTGGATCCTCAAGAGCACAGAGCAGAAAGGGTGGAAAATGACGGAGTGACAGCGCAAGGGGGTTGGGGTTGACACCGCGGCAGGCACCGCACCGAGCAGACCAGGGAGGCCCAGAAAAGGCCCAGCGCCGCGGGAGTCAATCACGGTGCTCAGGGAGCCCCGGGCACGCCAGCCCGACAGGAGGGTGGACACTGGCCTTTCTTCCATCTCTCCAGCCTCCTCCCTGCGCCCACGTGGGCGGAGCAGCGCGAGGGTGTGCGCGGCGGTGTGCACCGCGCGTGGGGCGAGGGTGAGGGCAGGGCGGCCTCGCCCTGGAGGTTCCCGGCCTCCGTGGCACGGCCCCCGGGCCATCTCGCGGGGATCCCGGGCGGAGGACCGGGCGACCGGCCGGCCACGCCCCCCGCGCCACTCTCAGGAGGCACCGGGTGGGACCCCCCACCCCACCCCGCTCCTTTGCTAGCAAGCGCAATGGAGAGGAGTGGAAATGGGGCTGGCGCGAGAGAGAGAGACGGAGCTGGGGCGGGACCGGGAGGGGGAGTTGGGAGAAGCGACGCAGGGAGATGCTCCAGGGGCATCTGGAGAGGAGTGGGGGATGGGAACTTCAGGGTGGGGTACCACGGAGGTAAGATGCAGGCGTGGAGGGGGGTCGGGACCCAGAGCGATGCCTGGAGAAGGTGGCGATGGGGCGGGGCAGCACCAGTTGCCGCGTCCCTGGCCACCGGGTTCTTCCCCTGTCCGCAGGGTCCACCGCTCCCTCCGGCCAGCACTGACCTCCCGCCCCTTTCCCGTCGCACCTGTACCCACCTGCTGGGCGCTCGGGCCCAAGCCGGGCAGCAACAGCGGGCGTAGCGAGCGCAGCCCCGCGCCGCATCCTCCGGCTGCCCCCTCCCCGCGGCCAGCTTACGCCGCCGTTGCCGCCGCCGCCTCCTTAAAAAGGACAAAACGGAACAGAAAATGAATGCAAGCAAAAAAAAATCGTAGAAAGCAAGTGAAGAAGACGCCGGCGCGGCTCGGTCGAGCGAGGTGGGGGGCGGCGGCGCCGGGGACAGCTCTCAGGCAGGCGGCCGGCGTGTGCCGCACGCTCCGGGCTGCAGCTGGGCCGGTAGCCGGCGCCCGGCTCCCTTCACGGCCCCGCCCCTCCCCTGGGGAGCCCTTCCGATTGGTCTACCCTCCTGTTAGTTAGAAATGAGGGCGGGCACTATCCCGCCCCGCCCCCGCCCGGGGCAGATGCCGGGAACGTTACCCAGGAGGCGGGAGGAGGCGCAGGCAACGGAGCGTGCGCACTGGGACCCTCTGCCCGGGCCGCTGGGGTGCTGGGGTGTTCCCGTTGAGCGCCTCCCACCGCCTCGGGGACCCTGGCGCCTCCCTAAGGCAGAGTAACCCCCGTTGGGGGGCTTTCAGGCTCCAGGCAAGCCTAAGGGCCCCAGGAAGCTCAGTCCCCGCCCTCAGTGGGCTCACACCTGGAGAGGCAAGTGTATATGTGACAAGGGCCTGTGGCTATCCTAGGCCATCTGCGGTGGGGAAAGATTCGACAGGCGCCACTGTTTTCCCTTTGGTACATATGAGAAATCTAAAGGCCAGAGGCTCAGGGCTAATGCTAAGGGTAACAGAGCCAGCAAGTGGCAGAGCTGGGGTTCCATCAGCCCAGTCTCTACCCCTGGGCAAAGCCACACCGCCACATAATACGGGAATGAACAATGTGATGTCCAACTGAGACTCTCAGGAATATCAGGCTTCACTAGGCAAAGATTAATTAATTCAATGAATATTAAGCACCTACTGTATACCCAGTAGTCACAAGATGTAAGTGAACAGCAGAGAGAAAGCCGCTGCCTGCACAGAGCTTATCTTCCAGCAAGGAGCAGGGAGGGAAGAGCATCCACACAAAGGGAACAGTCTAGGTAAACACCTTGACTAGAGAAGAATGGGGCATACTTGAGACTCTAAAAAAAGTGTGCCACAGAGAGGTTAAGTAGGAGACTGTGAAAGATGAGGGTGGGAGTTGGGCAGAGGTGCAGGCTGTGGGGAAGAGTTTATCCTGAGACTGTCTCACTTGGAAGGTGCTTTGTGGGACCATTGTCAGATTAATGTTTTTAAAATGTACCAGTCAGTATATGCTATGTTGAGCCACAGTAACAAGTAGCTTGTTTCTTGCCCACACTACACACCCTACCTGGGCCAGTGCCACTGCAGTCAATCTGGAGCCAGAGCTGATGGGCTCTGTCAAGACCAAGCACCCATTGTGGAAGCAGCACAGTGAACCAAAGGTGTCGGCTCTCACTGACCTTTAAAGCTCCCACCCGGAAGAGACGTACATCACTTCCTCTCACGTTTCATTGGCCAAAGCAAGTCACGTGGCTGTGCCTACCTAGCCCACCCCTGCAACAGGAGAGGAAGTGCAGATCTTCCATGTCCCACGGAGGGGAGAAAAATCAGAGTATTTGGGACTAGATCTGAGCTGTGGTTGACAGACACACTGGCTGCTTAAGGAGCATGGCTGAAAGAGACAAGTGCCACGGGGGAGAAGGCAAAGTGGGGCGTGGCTTTGGTCACCAGGAGAAGCAGAACTTCAGAGAGGTGTAGGTGGCAAGATCTGTTTGTGGCCCACATGTCACCAGGAAGAAGGAGCCCAGGTGTTAAGGACTGAATTGTGATTCCCTGCCCACCCCAAAAAAGTACATTTCCAAGTTCTAAACCTCAGTAACCTCAAGTGACCTTACTTGGAAATAAGCTCATTGTAGATGTAGTTAGTAGAGATCACATTGAAGTAGGGCAGGTCCCTAATACCATCTGACTGGTGTCTTGATTTTTAAAAGAGCCCATTGGACACTGAGACACAGACAAAGGGAGAACCACATGTGAACGGAAGGCAGAGGTCAGGGTGATGTATCCACTAGCCAAGGAATGCCAGAACCTGGTAGCAACCCCAGGAGCCAGGAGGGAATTATGGAACAGAGCCTTCCTCAGCACCTTCATGTGGCCCTGTCCACACCTTGATCTCAGACTTCCAGCAGAGAAGCTCACAGAACTGAGACACAAATTTCTGTTGTGTAAACCATCCAGCTTGTGGTACTTTGATACATGTGTATCAGTTAAGGATTACATTTGGCTGTGAGTAATCAAAATCGCAAGTATACAGTGGCTTACACAAATTATTTTTAACAAGAAACCAAAACATAAGCCATCCCTTACCCTGTCCTCTCTTTCTCCTTCATCCTCAGCACGCAGCTTTCTTCTTTGCAGCAACTTCAAGGTGGCAAGATGCTGCCTCTCCTCTGACATCCAGCCATTATTCCAGTTGAGAAGGAGAGGACAAAGGTGTACACCCCCACGAGTCAGCTCCCACTAACCACTTTCTTGGAAACTCTCCCCAGAGGTCTATGTTTTATTTCATTGGGCAGGACAGTGTCCCATGGTCAGCCCTGGCTTCAGAGAAGGCTGAGAAATTAAAAAAAGAGAGAGAGAGATTGAGGGCATATGGCTACTGAAACAAATCAGGCTTCTATTACTGAGAAAAAGAAGACTGAACTTTGCTAGGCAGCTAGCTGCGATGGATCCAGGTTTCATAAGAGCTTTTGCAATTTGGGCCGCACCCCTTGAAAAAAAGAATAAAAAATGACAGATACAAAATTGGATGTTATAGTGATTACTTCCTTAGAGTAATAAAACACAACAAATTTTTAAATATTTTAAGTTGACCAATACCACAAACATTACAAAATCTAGAAATATAATAATTTTATACCTGACACCTACCTTTTTGTACTTTTCTTTTTTCCTCTTCATTCTTTTTGGTTACCTCTTCTTAAGAGAATGGTTTTATGTTTTTATATGGGGAAAATGGAGAGGTAATTCAGAATAATCCTCTAACGATGGAGAAAATTTTAATGTTGGCTAGAAAACCTTTCCTCGGCCTCATAACTCATTATTGGTAATGGCACATCCACTTTTTAGGATTGTTCTCAAATTTTGGAAAAATTCTATCCTTCTTTCATAAATGAATGGTGAGATTTGGAAGAATTACATCTCTTCCAGTTTTACTATTGTGATTTTCATTCATTTTTGTGATGAAAAGCAACTGCATAATTTTAAACCAGAAAATGATTTGTACCCTCATCTTAATCTGAAAAGAAAAGAAACAGAAAATGCCTGAACCAACACTTCCTAAACCTCAGTGCTCATAATTCATACCCAGAGAAGCATATGAAAAAGTCAGATGCCCAGGCTTCTCTGCATCCCCATGAACTGAAGCCTAAGTGGCAGAGGAATTGGCATTTCACTGAGCCAGCCTGGATGATGCGACGTTCAAGTTGCCCTATGGTTCTGAAGGTCTGTGAATCCCGTATCGTCCCCTTGGAATAATTACATTTTAAACTTTGCATCTCTTCCTCCGCCCATGGACTTCCAGTGTGACACCAGAGTACACATTCTTGGTCCGCTGCCTGTGGGTTGGTGCCGTGTAGGGAGGGCACTTCTGGAAGCCTTCAGCCTGCTCAGCGAGCAACAACTTGACCTACACAGATTGGCTCAGACTCTCACAAACATTCCCACTAAACCCATGCCAGGACACCCTCGACTCAAGTCCCCTTCAGATACATCCCCCAATGGCCTTGGCCTCCCCCACAACTCCCAATATGAGAGGAAGTAAGATGACAGGGGGTCAGAAGGGAGGAGGTGCAGGGTGCTGTGGGCTGAATTATATCCCCTGAAATTCATATGCTGAAGCCCTAACCCCCAGGATCTCTGCACATGGCTATATTGGGAGAAAGGGCCTTTAAAAGTCATTAAGCTTTTGTTGTTGTTGTTGTTTTGTTGTTGTTGTTGTTGTTGTTTAAGTCACCCAGTCTGTGGTACTTTGTGATGGGAGCCCCGGAAGCAGGTTTAACCAATTGCAGCTAAAATATCTCACTTTTGAAAACTCTTCCAAAATACTGATAGCTCAGTATACTGATAGTCCTTGGAAGGAAGTGTGGATTCGGTTTCCTTAGGTTCACGGTGAATCCTCCCCTACTGTCACCGTGCAGCTGCTGCACCACCCTCAGGACGACCCCGCAGGGCAGGTAACCCCAAGATCTCCTCATTGAGGATGCATGGCTGGGCCCAGGGACACGGCAAGCAGGGTGGGAACTGAGGGGTCCCTGGAGCCAGAGCTGCTCCCCCTGACACCTCATCACTTGTGGTGTGCGCCCAGACCTGGAAGTGGTAGGGACAGACGTTCTTACTGGAGAGGCTCCTTTTTGGGAAGCTGCGAGCACCCCATCCCAAAGTGATTTCCACTTTGGAGGACATTACAGAAGGAACTCCCAGCCAGGGCAGAGCTTGAGGTTCCTGCCGCTTATAAGATGTCAAGTGTCATGTGGCTGTCACCCGCCCCTGCAGGAGCCCAGCTGTTGGGGTTGAACCCTACTAGCTCTGCCATGCACTTGACTAGCTCATGACTTTAGGTAAGTTATTGAACCTTTAGTTTCCTCATCTGTAAATGTAACTTATAATAGTAATAACCTCCGGGTTTTGGTGGAGATGAAATGAGTTATGGATGAACCTATATTCATCCGCTAGGACTACCATAACAGACTACCGCAAACTGGGCTGCTACGGACAACAGAAATTTATTTTTTCTCACTATTTTCTAGGGCAAAAAGTTCAAACTCAAGGTGTCAGCAGAGCTGTGCTTCCCCCCGAGGCTCCAGGTCAGGACTGTACTGGCTTCTTCCAGGCTCTGGTGGCTTCAAGTGTTCCTTGGCTTGGGGCTGCATCACTCCAAGGTCTGCCTCCGTCTTCACACACCCTCATCCTCTGAATCTGTGTCTCCTCTTCTGTCTTCTAGAAGGACGTGTCGCTGAAGGTGGGACTCACCTAGATAACCCAGGAGGACCACATCTCAAGATCTTTAAGCACATCTGCAAAGACCCTTTTTCCAAACACGTTCTCGTCTCACAGGATCCAGGCAGTGGACATCTCTTTAGTTGTTAAAAATTATACACTTATTTATCTCCAGCTACAAAAATTGCTATGGAGTAGGGGAAGGTTCTAGGAGATGTACTGTGGAGCTTGGCTGGGTTGAAGGGCAGGAGTCTTCCTTGAGGAAGTTAGAATGTGTCCCCCAGGGAGAGTGAACCGTGGCATGAAGGCCCAGAGTTTGGATTTGACCTGCCAATTGAAGGGGAGCCACGGAGCGTTCTTGAGACAAGGCAGATGTGACAGAGCTAGAGGAGGCTGGTGAGCGTGTGTTTCCAGCAGCTCCAGCAGGTTGCCCCCACCAGCTCCATGGAAGAGCTCATCAACATCGAAGCTCACCTACTGCACACCAGCGCTCTGGCTAGGCACCAGCACCACCGAAGGGAAGTAGCTGTTTCTGCCCCTGAGGGCTCATTTGGACCAGTGGGAGAGACAGAAAACTACATGGATCGTTATAATAAGGTAGCCCAGGGCCATAGACATGCAGAGGAGGAACTCCCATGGCTGTTTAGGGAGCCCAGAGGGCCTTCCTGGAGGAGGAAACACTTAATCGAGGTAAGACAAAGAGAAAGAAGGCATTCCAGGCAGAGGGAACAGCATGTGCAAGGGCCAGAGGCATGAAGACCACAGCACGGATTTCCAGCCTGCTACCTCCAGAGGGCAGATGCAGTTGAAGAGACTGGCAAAGCCAGGTCACACTGGGACATCTGGCGATTAATGAATTTGGAACAGGACATGATACCACTGGGATTGCTTTGGCACTTGCATGGAGGCTGGATGGAAAGATGGACACAGGGCACTTTCGGACTGGTTGAGTTGAGAGAGTTTAAGGGCAGAGCCAGGGCAGTTTGACCCGTGGCCTCCGAAGGCCAGGACCCTCTAAGTGGCATCACCGTCTGCTAGGTGGTTAAAACTGATCCCACTTGTAAAATCTAGTCTGGGGACAAGAGGGAGGATATTAATGATAAGCAAACATGGTCAAGGCTAACTTCAATAATCCACACCACAGCCCTCGGTAGAGAACTTGGCCAGTTGAGCCAGGATTGGAAACCTAGAGAGCCTGGACCCAGGGGTAAGTAAATAATTGCATCCTTAATAACAATAACATTTATTGAGCACATACTGCGTGCCAGGGACTAAGCTTCATATATTTTAACTCATTTTAATCCCCACCTTGCCCCTGTAAACTAAGGAATGTCAAGGTGCAGTGACTTGTCTGAGGTTAACCAGCTGGCAAGTGGCAGAGCCAAGACTCAAACCAAGCAGCGATAATACCCACTTCCATCATCTGCATGTGCCAGGCATCAGGCACCTCCTTCTGTGCCTCTGGGAGAGCACCAGCAAACCCCTGAGGCAGAGAGACCCAGAAACACCAGTGCTGAGCCAGGAATGGGGACAGCCAGTCTGTCAGTGCCTGCTGTGGCACCCCATCACCACACGAATAAAACAGATTAGAAGTACAATGCTCACAAGAGGTGGACTTCCCATAGGTGCAGGGAAGCCCTGAGTAACCTCTGCCATGGCCTTTTATTGAAACATTACACAAAGGTGTGGGGGGGTCCATGCATAAGGACTACATGCTTAATGACCATGACGTGGTCTTTCCCCAGGGGATTGACTCCCACCCTGTTGCACCACAAATGCTTGCAACACCTGCTTGCGAACGAAGGGCCCGTCTTAGCTCATTAATGCATGCAGTTGCTTGAGGCTTATCTCCAGGCTGCAGAACATCTTCATACTAGCTAGGAGATTGTCCCCCTCCCAACGCCTCCCTCAGGAACTGGTGACCCCTTCTACAAGCCTGGTGCTTAGGCTCCTACACTAAGGAGTCTTTGTCATTGACTCAGTCACAAATCAGCTGTCTCCCTGGGACAAGTCCCTTCCCCTCGCTGAACCTTGGGCTCCTCCCCAACAAGTAGAGGTGATGATATGTCCCACACCTGCCAGACAGTCTGGGATCTGAATTCTGCTTCTACCATTTGCTCCCTATCACCTTGAAGCTCAGTTCCTAGGCCGTTTAGGCGGTGTAAATAGATTACAGTCACAGAGCTCCTGACCCAGACTTTGGCCCATCAGACGTACTCAGTTGGTGAACACTGTTCATAGTAGAAAATCTTAATTCTTTCCATCCCTGTGGTGAATACATTGTTAGTGCCATTTTCCAGGTGAGACAGAGGAGACTAAGAGAGTCTTAGGTAACGTGGCCAAGTCAAGTCAGACAGAAAGGATCTGGAGACCACACCAAGTCCACATTCTCCATCAATTTCCTTTCAACCACAAAAAAGATGGGATGAGAATTCCACCGAGTGAAAAGGCCATATGACAAAATTACAGAGATAGAAAACAGATTAGTGGTTATCAGGTGGTGGGGGAGAGGGCAGCTGGAGGCTGCTTTGGAGAGAACTGTTCTATATCTCGATTATGGTGGTGAGCTCACACGTCGAGAGAGGGAATAAAATGCACGGAACTGAACGCGCACACACACACTTCGTGTTAAACCAGCGAAACCTGAACAAAGTGAGTGGACTGTATCTAAAATGTCAATTTCCTGGTTGTGATACTGCACTACGATTTTGCAAGATGTTACCAATTGGCGCAACGAGGTGAAGGGTATATGGGATCTCTCTGCATTATTTCTTACCAAGACGTGTGGATGTACAATTATCTCAAAATTTAAAAATGTTTTTTAATGAATAAAATGGTGAGTATTGTTCATCTTTTGATGAGGATGAGTGTAGCTGACTGAAGCGGCTGCACAGCACAGGGCTCCTCCCTGAGTCAGAGATGGGACCAGGGTTTTCCTCCAGACACAGGGAGGATCAGCTATGAACGGTGTGAGGCAGGACGAGCCCCCATCACTGGTCCTCCGTCAGGGATCAGTGCTGGGGGAGTTTGGCCAGCGGCAGGGCATGCTCTCTTTCCTTTTTCACCTTTCAATGAAAGCAGCTTTCTGCGGGCTCTTTCTGGCTCCATGAATAATACATGCTCATTGTAAAGAATTCAAACAGTACAGGCAGATAGAAAGAAGAAAACAAAGGTCACCTTGAATCTGGCCACCCGTGAGCACTCTGGTGACCAGGCCTTCATGCTTCCGTTCCTGGGCAGATATGTGCATGTCATTTTCCATGAACGGGCTTATTTTACACTTTATTTTAGATGCTTTCCCCCCCATCCCTCACCAAACAGCCCATCTTACAACCTAGTGTGTTTTGTTTCATACTTTTCTCCAAAAAGATGTGTAACACACATTCACACATGCACATAGGGGTTTGGGGGTCATTATTTTACAAAATGAATCCACCGTGATCACATTTTTCTGTTTCTCACTTCTCACACTCATCAACACCTCATGAAAAGCCCTCCTAGTGCCTGGGGAGATCTCTGATTCACCCTTCTCTAAGGCTGAATAGCAAGCTGTGACTGTCCCAAAGTACACTGTGCCACTTCCTGTGGGTAAAAATGCCCTTTTTGTCATTGCCACCTTAGAGCAGTGGGCACTAAATGTTTTTCCAAACATGTCCTCAGATAGCAGTTCTACACTTACTTCTATGAGATGCACTCCCAGGAGTGGAATTGCCGGTTCGAAAGTCTAAACGTCTTTTTATCAGACGCTGACAGGTCACCTGCCCAAGACTCTGTTAGACGTAACCCTTCTGCTTCAGTATATGTATTACCTAAGTTCGCATCACCAATCCAGGCTGCAGAATTCTGTAAATGTGTCACTGAGGGGTCTAAAGTGATTTCTATTTCTCTATTAGTGAATTTGAGCAACTTTTCATATATGCAATTAAATATAGCATAGATAAAAATATATGATTTATATATGGTATATAAAATTTATATATATGGTATATACATATGTATATACCATATATAAAAATCATATTATATATATATATATGATTTGCTCTTTTAGATTTGATTTGCTCTTTTTTTTCTTTTGAGGCAGAGTTTCCCTCTGTTGTTCCAACTAGAGTGTGGCAGCCCACTGCTACCTCAAGCTCTTGGGCTCAAGCCATCCTTCTGCCTCAATTACCCAAGTAGCTGAGACTACAAGTGTGTACCACTATGCCAGGCTAATTTTTCTAGTTTTTGTAGATACCGGGTTCTCACTCTTGCTCAGGTTGGTCTTGAACTCCTGGCCTCAAGCGATCCTTCCACCAATGCCTCCCAGAGTGCTAGGATTACAGGTGTGAGCCACAGTACCAAGTCTGATTTGCTCTTTTGATAATTGTGTATTCCTACCCTTTGCTCATTTTTAGTTGGGGTTTTTTGCTTTGTCTTATTTTAGAGCTGTCAGTGCAGCAATTAATCCTGTCTCTGTCATCAATGTTCAAATACTTTCTCCAGGTCTAGCACTCACCTCTGACTTTGTTTGTGGCATCTTCCACTGCACAACAACAAACTTCTTATATGGTCAAATATGTATGTCACTTTTTAAATAGCTTCTAAGTTTTATTCTTGACTAGAAAGTCTTCAGGACACATGGGCTGTCCGTGCAGCATCTGAGATTTTCTTGCAAGTACAAGAAAATGTATCAGTTTCATTGAACAGTTATTATGTAGTATTTATTCACAATTCAAAAAAATTTAAAAATGGAGTGCCTCGCAAACATCACCCCACAAAATATCTTTAAGTGGAGAAGAATCCTATTATTTTAAAAAGTGTTTTTGGAATGAGATATTGTAAGAATGCCAAATAATATATATATTAATACACCTATTCTCTAAAGCACAATCAGAGAGTTTCCATAAAAGTCAATTGCATTGTTGTACTGCTTTAAAGAAAAGGCAACACACACAGAGAGAGACAGTGAAATTTTACTGTGTGTGCAAGTGGTTTCATGCAGACCCAAGAAAGCTTCAAATGATCCTAATGTAGTCATTTCTCTCTTCACTGCCCTTCCAAATGGAGAAATTTTAGTTGGCCTGTTTGAGAACAGGGGCCAGACAGAGAGCAGGAGCCAATCACTCATTGTTAAATAGGACACATTATTCTAAAATTGTACTTTTATTCAGGGAATTTAAAATAATAAGCAAGTACCAGTGTACCCACCGTCCAACTTAAGACATGGAATATTAGCCATATCACACATGCCTCTCTTTATTTGGTAGCCATTAGTCTCGAATGTGTGTTTATCTTTTCCCCAATTTTCTATGTATGTTGTCATACCTATTCTTCCACATTTTAATTTTTTACTTGATTTCAACTTTTATTTTTTATTTATTCATTTATTTATTAAGACAGGGTGACACTTTGTCACCCAGGCTGGAGTGCAGCAACGTGATCATAGCTCACTACAATCTCAAACTCCTGGGCTCAAGTGATCCTCCTGCCTCAGCCTCCCAAGAAGCTGAGATTACAGGCATACACCACCATTCATGGCTAATTTATTAACATTTTTATAGAGACAGGGTCTATGTTGCCCAGGACGGTCTCAAATTCCTGGGCTTAAGCAATCCTTAGCTTCCCAAAGTGTTGAGATTACAGGCATGAGCCAAGGTGTCTGCCCCAGTAGTGAGTTATAAATTTTCATCCATTTTGCCATCTATGGCTAAACTGGGAGTAGACATTATTTTTATTCATTTAAAACATTGATAGCTATGAACATTTGCATTCATATCTTCTATTGTACATATAGAAGATATTTCCAGCGCAGGGTTACTCAACAGCAGAACCATTGACATTTGGATCAGGGTTATTATTTGCAGAAGTGGACTGTCCTGTGCATTCTACATTGCACAGCAGATTCCCTGGCCTCTACTCAATAGATACCAGTAGCGTCCCTCCTCTGAAACATGACAACTGAAGATGTCTCCAGACCATGGCAAATGTCTCTCCAGAAGACAAAGTCATCCCTGATTGAGTAGCACTAGCCTGGAGTATAAACCACAGGAATAGAAATGCCAAGTCACAAGGGCAAGGGTGAAACTCAGCAAATGTGAAATGTAAATGTCATGCCACGGTGACTAGGAAAATGCCAGGAAGGCTAT